>JAODUP010000065.1:535000-572500 GCA_025642065.1 Paralvinella palmiformis | reverse complement strand
TGCAATCCGCTGTAATTGGAACGGCCCGTAATATTTCAGGGTGCATGTATAGGGGCCGGCTGGGTTTCCTGCCAGGCTCTCACTCTCTCTCTCTCTCTCTTATATATATATATATATATATATATATATCCACTCATTCTTAACAAATATGTCTCAATCAATAAAAATAAGAAATTTCAGTTCCCAGGTAGTTCCCACTAGGCTCTTTTCTTGGACAATTCGCCGTATTTCAATGTGGTCGCACCAGCAGAACTCTGGTTAAATGATCATCTGAGTTTACTATTATCATCTACAAAGCCATGTTTACCATAAGTTTAAACACGTATATAATCTATTTTACTATGAAACGAACAGAAGACCAGAACCCACCTCAACAGACGACCCATGTTTAACAATAATCATCTGATACAATTTAAACAACTTAACTGCCATATTCATCACTTACAGCTTTTGTATTTCATATTAACGATGATTCATCACAATTATCAGTTGCTGAGTGAGTGAGTGAGTGAGTGAGTGAGTGAGTGAGTGAGCGAGCGAGCGAGCGAGTGAGTGAGTGAGTGAGTGAGTCGAGTGAGTCAGTCAGTCAGTCAGTCAGTCAGTCAGTCAGTCAGTTAGGGGGTCAGCTTTTGACACCATTTATTATTGTGTTCTTCTAGATCGCCTCTCTAATTGGTATATACCATATCAACCACAGCACTTACTTGGATCCACTCATTTTTAACAAATAGGTTTCAATCAATAAAAATAAGAAATTTCACTTCCGACATTTTGCGGTGTTCTCCAAGGCTCTGTTCTTGGACCACCACCGTTTACTCTGTATATACCACACCACTAAGCTCTCTTATTTACAGCCACAAATTAGACCATCATTTATATGCAGATGGTGATACCCAAGCATACTTATATTTATCTACAGGAGACACATATCTTTCTGTTACACAGCTAGTTGACTGATTCAGTGATATATCTCTGGCTGGATGATAAACAATAGAATTGGGCTCTACACGAACAAAACAGATTTCATCATTATAGGTAAATCCAGACAATGCATCAAACTTACTCGTTTCTTTCCTACGCCCATCCTTAATCATAGCATCACACCATCAGACACTCTACGTAATCTTGGTGTCACATTTGATAGCGAGTTTAATGTTAGAAAACATATTTCTCTGACATGTCGCTCCTGCTTCTATCACATTCGTGACCTTCGCCGTATTCGTCGCTATATTTCTCTTTCAGTCGCCAAAACCATTGCTACAGCACTCATTACTAGTAGGCTTAATTACTGCAACTCTCATATTTATAACACCCCATCTAAGGAAACAACTTCAGTGTATTCAGAACTACTTAGCTATAGGGTTGTCACACAGTCTCCTCGGTTTTCTCATTCTGTGCCACTTCCTGAAATCACGTCCCCTGTTCAATCTCGCATCATTTTCAGATTCTGTTACATTGCTTTGAAATTATTTCTTCTGGAGAGCCGTCATATTTATTTCCCATCCTTTCTTTAGCACCCAAGCCCAGAGAACTCCGTTTATCTTGTTTTTTACTTGTTGTCTGTTCCCAGGGTTAAAACTTATACTGGGACTCGTGCTTTTTCAGTTGCCGTCCTTACTCTTTGGAATTCACTCCCTGAACATGTTAAGTCATCAAATAGCATAGTTTCCTTCCGTCACCATTTAAAAACCCACCTTTTCAGACTAATCCGTCCTACGTTTCCTAAGTTTCCTCTGCATCCGATCATTTATTGATGAATTTTGCATTGTACCTTGACTAATAGATTGCCCAACACCTGTACTAGGTAAACCATGCACTGAGCTCGATTCTATTATTATTATTATATTATTATTATTATTATTATTATTATTATTATTATTATTATTATTGTAAGTGAAGACAGCTTACGCTCATCTTTGGAGAGAAAAAACCCAAACAAAACTGTAAATTATAAGAACTGTTTTTGTCGATTATTTTTATCGATCAGATTCCAATCACCTTCGACTATTCACCCAGACACAGACTTCGTTGTTGCCTTGATTTGTCACTTTATGCAATAGAAGTTTGTAATTATTATTATTATTAGTCAGTCATTAAATGATATTTTTATTAATCAATTAATTGAATGTCCGTCCGTCCGTCCGTCCGTCCGTCCGTCCGTCCGTCCGTCCGTCCGTCCGTCCGTCCGTCCGTCCGTCCGTCCGTCTGTGAGCACATTAACAAATAGCTCAAGCTAACATCGCATCACCGGAGATTTGAATGAGTCGGACACTCATTATAGCTCATCATTACATTGAGTCACCCGAAGCCTTGTTTTCTATGTACGGTTTACAATTCGGGTCTTCATTAAAACCCTTTGTAATAAATAACTCATTAATTCACACATTAAAACACTATCATATTACAGAACCGCCAATTAGTGGTATGGGCTGTGTTTGTCCAGCTCTGAGAACTTAATCAGGTTAGCGATTGTGGGTTATCTCCTCAGACACCCGATAAGAAGACCCTTTCATGTACTTCGAGCAGTAACTGATGAGACATTTCTCTTATCAGTCGCCTAATAAACAAACAACAAACCGGATTAGTTTGAGGAATTGAAAACAACATCGATTGAAACTTGAGAAGTGGCCATATTTTTGGTAGGGGGGATTATATCAGCTAGCTGATTCATCAGTTTACTGAAACATCCAACAGCGACTTTTCATGGTAAAACCTGTTTGTGTATGTGTGTGCGTGTGCATGCCATTCTGTATTCTATCTCAGGCCAGCTGTTGACGAACATATTCAAAATGCTGCTGAAGTTTTGGCCGAAGTCACTGGGTAAACATACTCGGAAAACAAACTTCACTTTATTAATAACATTCTATTGTAGATGATGTAAACAGTGATAAGTAGGCGCCTCGAACCCGTAACAATTCAAGTATGTAGGTAAACCAAACAAGCCACGGTCTCATTAAAACATGATATAACCGCTAGTTGTACACCGAAGTGGTTGAAGTCCCCCAACAAGTGTTTACTTTGTGGTGTCCAGTTACTTGTGTACGTCCTTGCCGGCTCCATTTCTGGGAGGCGAAACACAAACTTAAAACAGCCCGGGAGCCTGCGGTTAGCACTGATCGCGTGAATAGCTTAATTTTGGGATTCTTTTGTGTTTTAGTGTTCGTGTGGCGGGTAGAGTGGATGGGGGGAATGGCGCATTCGGGTGACCCATAAACGAACGTGAAAATTTAAAAGACATATAGGCGACGGCATGACGTTTGATGACATCCGCTCGCTAATTGAACACCAGAAAGTCCCATATGTTTGCCTCTTTTTGTTCTCTCTCCCTTTGACTGCCGAGCAGGGCCAGATTTCTTCCCACTGCCAGATGGCCTGCCGCACCATCCCGACCCACACCCCAACTGAAACCCAACACGACCGGCCCTAGACCCTAAGCCGCTACCCTGAAGTCGAATGTTTTCAGTACGGGGCAACGATATCCAAGGGAACCGATTGTCGATTTCAAAACACTATCAGCTCTAAAAGCTGAGTACCAACGTTCTATTAACACGCCCACGTCAATTTTGCGAGAAAGACGAGGAAATGACCGAGAAATGTCCTCTAACACTGGTTGTGAATGACTTGAAAAGGTCAAAGCTAACCGAATATTTCCTCGAAAAGGGCCAGCGTTGTTGGTTGGGCGGATCGAAAACCTGTTGGATCTGCGCAGGGCTTTGAACCCAGAGGAGGGCGTTTTGGTATATAGTATCTAACGCTCTCGATGAATCAATCAAGTTCGTATAGGACGCCTCGTTGGAGACTTCACTATTAGTTTCCCTGACTTGCTATTTATAGGTCCCCGTGATAGTCAGTTATATAGGCTTAGAATGGAATATCTATTTTGACTGTTATGTATGAGAGAGCGTCATCCTTTTTCTTTCTCTGTCTTTCTTTTTGCCTTAATTCCCTCTCTTTCGTGTGCGCGTGCGTCCGTGTGTGCACGCGTGTATATATGTGTGGGGGTGGGCGCGTGCGTGTGTGCATAAGTGCATGCGTGTACGTGAGGAGATTGTGTGTCTAATAAGCCCTCTAAATTCACCGCCTTCCTCCATCCCTTCTGCCTCTTTTTCCCACCTTTTCTCATTTCTTCTCTTCCCCTCTCTCCCTGTGCATACACGTATATTGTTTGCACGCGTATGGCTGTGTACGCGCGTCCGTGTGTGTCTGTTCGGGCGCGCGCACGTGTGTGTACATATTGACCAAAGTAAGCGCGCGCACGCACGTGTGTACCTGTGTACACAACCTTCCTATACACACAACCCTGTGAAGCAGCCAGCCAGCCCCATAACACAATGTCAGCCAATCGTCAGTTAAATACTAACCCACCATCCTACGCCATCTCTATGCCGATCTAAGACAAAAGTCCCGACGGTTACTTCTCACACAGTATACTATTCGCTGTCACATTCCGACGACTGACGTCACCACCGGAAGCGGCTCTCTTAGCCGCACGTGATAGGCTCGCGCCTCGGCCCGAGGCATTAGAATAGAGCCACGTGACCCGTGCCCAGCGGGCCATTGAATGCGACTCGTGCTATTTGTATACCAGATCTGTCCATTGTCCAGCCGAGTTAATGCGTCTTGTGAAGTTTCGTAAATTTGAATTTCGTACACTACAAGTTCGTATTACAGAGAGGGCGAACGGTGTTAAGACGGACTGGGTTCATTAAGCGCACTCGGAAATACCTGTTGGTTTAGGAAATGCGCACATCGCCTGTTGATCTGGCGGTTCAGTTTATTTGTTTATTTTTGTTCATTTTTATTTATTTATTTTATTGGTTATTGCAATTATAATTCTAACATTGGTCTACGGACGTTTAGATTTTGGTTAGGATTGGTGACCTTAATCGAATTTGTATTTGTTTGTCCATTAAGGTCCCTCACGATGAGTATACAATGTCTACCTGCCAATCCTAGTACCAAATAGGTTACAAGATACAAACGTGTACCCACTGACACTTGAGTTAGCCAGTGGGTATCGGCCAATTCAGTAGGGGATCATCGCTTTTGTGGGGGATCATCGCATTTGTGTGCTTCTTAAAAAGATTTAATAAATTTCTCTTAATTATTAAACAGTTCTTTGATAATCCGTTTCGTGTGTGAGTTATATTTCAATAAATAAGCTGTTACGTTGCCAAGTCAGCTGTCAAATTAATTACTCTTAGATGCCGAAGTGGTTTTGAACATTGAGAGTAGAGCTGTTCTGTTCAGATTTGAAAAACGGACAGCTGACAACGAGTTACAGATAGCGGATAAGAACAGCTGCTGACGAAGTGACATTATTTAAGGGGATCCTTTCAGGAAGCAGCTATCGCATGAAGACGTTGTTTGGGTTGCCCTCGAAATTGGCCACAGCAGCCAGAAGCCGGGGGAGATTATGTTTACCTGTCCGAGGTCTTAGTACTGTCGCCAAACAGACTTCACAAATGACTCGTGCCAGCCTCGCTGGGAAGGCATCGCATTTCAAGGGTTGTCTTTGGCTCAGTTTCAAACTGGCCAACGGTCAGCGAGCTAAGGCACTCGACAAAAGGCGCTCCTAATATCGGTTTCGAGAGGTAGTCGGGTACAAACAATGGCCCCTCGGACCCTTAAACAAGGCTGCAACCTTCTTAGCGCATCGTTTGAAATTTGCGTTCGGTTTTAGAGGTTCTGAGGGGGGATGGGTGTATATTGGTCGCATTGGGTGTGTGGGTGGTGGTGAGGAGGGGGGGGGTGTTGTCGGTAGGACGCTAGAAGCGTGCTGTTGGCTGGCTTCGCGTGTGAGCTATATGGGTCGGCGTGTGGGTGGATCAATAAGCATCTAAATGGGTGGGTGTCGGTATCGAGACCAGGTTGTTAGAGCAAATTGACGACTGGCATGATTAAAGGCACTGGCCGCCGGCCTTCAGTTTAAAGTCGTTGTGCAAATAGATAAACGAACGCAGACGTCGCCCATCGCGCGCCGCCATTTTCACTTTGGTGCCGAGACTTAAACAGAGCTTTCGAATCTCTTCGGTTGCGCTTCCTAGCATTTATGGCCCTCACTTAAAGTCTGGCGCCGCCTAATACCAATCTGAGCCCCGTAGACTGAGATCTATCCACATTTATGATCTGGTGTTCAGTAGCCGTGTCGTATTTTATTATACTTATTGTGATTTGAAGTGATTTGAATCGTTTAGTTTACTTTACAGAAGGAAGATGTTATTGGAAATGATATCTGAGGTCTATAGTGAGGTCCAGAATAGTGACAAGTAAACGACTCTTTATTAATATATATATATATATATATTAATATATTTATATTAATATGTTATATAAAATTCTATTATTTATCTGTATATATATATTTATACTAATCTCTTATCCTTGTAATATATATATACTATAAGTAATAATAATCTATAAAAAAGATGATGTTCATAGTAGTGTATTGAAAAATAAAAAGATAACACACACACACACACACACACACACACAACACACGCACACACACACACACACACACACTAAAATATATATATATATATATATATATATATATATATATATATATATATATATAAAGAAGAGCAGAAAGATAGATAGGTAGATAGATAGATGAATAAAAAGTTCCATATACACCTTTAGCCTATAGGGATATCTATATCTACAAGGATCAAGAGATGTCAGTCTAACACTTTAATGACAGAACATCTAGCTTATATACATATCAAATAATGACTTCATTATACAGCTGATAATTGTGTCACCATTAACTACATAATGCACAAGATATTTTTTTTAAACTAGACTTATCACTCTTAGTAAAATCTTCTCAACGCGACCCCCTCTCAACAAATACACACATTAATGCCATATACGTGTGATCGTCGTTTCTCCGCGAAACGCAGCTACTCACCCCCCCTCGATGACAGGTGATGCTAGTAAAACAATGCTCTCCTAGAAATTGTTGTACTCCACTGAGCGATAACGTTTACTTAGGGAGTCAAATGTTCGTTGTCAATCTATGTGTCAGGAGCTCTCCGTGGTTCGGTTTATGCGCGGGTAAGGACAGGTGCGATGACATTTAGACAAAGATGTAATAGATAAATGGTGTCTAGCGTTATCTACATTATCTCGACTGAATTGAAATAGGGAGCTATATTACGTGCTGGTTTTTTCTTTCGTTGTTAGATTAAGGTTACTTTGGTGCAGCGTTTGATTGTTCGCAGTTTATTATCGTGCGCTTACAGACACTTGGGCAAATACTATTTTTGGCATTCAAATGCACACGCACATATATTCGGTGGCGTAGATTCTGGGTGTATGGTTGGGTAGACATATCCAACTACGCATGCATGCATGCACGCGTGCATAAAGATATGTACGTTTGTATGCACGCATGCAAGCGCGCAAATGGTATGCATTTTAGAGGATTGCCTAATTATACAGACTGATACTATTCCAAAATGATCATGTTATTTCTATACGTTCTGCCATTCTTAATTCAAGCACACACACAAATACGCACGTGCGCACACATACACACACACACGCACACATCATAAACCACTATAAGCCCATAACATGTTATCTTTAATAACTCCGCTCAAAACGGATTGTTGAGTCCTTCAAACACGCGATAACTTGATTATATATCAAATAAAAAAGCACACAGGCGTGCACGCGCGCACACACACACACAGATACATACACACACTCACTCAGATATATCAGTGAGTTCATAAGTTAAGAGGACAGGTGTCACCACAGCTTAGGCCTCTACTTACCCCCTTGGTCCAATGTTCTTTGATGTTGGTGATTGTATGGCTTTTTAGTCGAAGCTTTTAATAGTTATATTAGCTATATGGTAAACAGGTGGAGCAGACAAGTGTCTTTACCTGTAGAGACAGGATACTCTTTACTTCATCACGAAACACTCCAGTCTCAATTACATTACTAACCCCTACTAAGATACCGCACTTCGTATTTCCCGATCTGGTCTTTAAATACGGGTGGCCTTTAAATGCAGTTTTACCGTATAAAATATAAGGGTTTAGGAATTAGGGGCAGTAATATGGTTTCTTTAGAAAGGTGGTCGCCGCGACAGATTTTACTCTGCTTTAAAAAGGTTATCTACAAGTAGGTAACTACAAATATAAAAGTCGTCAAACGTCATAAACAATTTGAAATGATTAGGAGAGTACTAATTTTGTATATAGCAGTAGCAGTAACGGTAGTAGTAGTAACAGCAGTAGCAGTAGTATTAGTAGTAGCAGCAATAGTAGCAGTAGCAGCAGTAGTAGTAATAGTAGTAGTAGTAGTAGTAGTAGTAGTAGTAATAGCAGCAGTAGTAGCAGCAGTAGTAGTAGTAGTAGTAGTAGTAACAGTAGCAGCAGCACCAGCAGCAGTAGTAGTAGTAGTAGTAGTAGCAGCAGCAGTAGTAGTAGTAGTAGTAGTAGCAGCAGTAGTAGTAGTAGTAACAGTAGCAGCAGCAGCAGCAGTAGTAGTAGTAGTAGTAGTAGTAGTAGTAGTAGCAGTAGTAGTAAAACCTATATTAAGGAAATTTCAATATATTCAACAAGTATATTATATAGAAGAACCGACGTACGTCACAAACAACTTCAACAATCTATATTGATTGTCCTAATTACTGATAGAGAATGAACTCCAGCAATCGATCAATTTCACGCTCGTTAGTCATCTGGCCGTGTGATCGTGGCTCGACTGCGCGTTAATTAGCACCTGCACTTAACAAGGTGCACTTTACGTCTAGTTTTCGCCGTCGCTGTCGTACTGCCATTGTAAGCTACACGCTGGCCGAACCCCGGGGGTAGTTACCCAGGACATCGGCCCGCTAAAAGTCTTTAACCGACCCGATATTAATTTTCAATCCAACTGTTTTTCTCGTGCCCAAACCGTGTTCTGAGAGCATGAAATATGTCAGGTCCGGGGCGACCAAAATGCTAAAATTGAAATAGCCCTTTGTCTACTGCGCCGGGTGGACGAGGTGGCGCTGTGGAGAGGGGGGGGGGAAGGGTATTATATACTAACATAATTATTTCTGCACATCACATGTTAAGATTGAATATGACGTGTAACGTCTTTCATCATGAGAGCCGTTTTTATCGCCGATGTCTTTTTAATTGCTCCCAAACGGTGTCTGAATTGTGTAACCAGTTTCGTGTGTCAGTTCCTCTCTATATACGACGATTCCTGTTTTGTAATAATAGTTCGGCCGTTTAGCGCCGGCCTATTTAAGGAATAAATGCGTGAGGCGATGAATGCGCGGCCGTTGTCGTTTTTGTTACATATCACCTGTCAGTAATCAACTAGTTGTTGACGAAGTGAAATTATATTACGACACAGACGCCTGGCCAGCGCCGGACTGACGCAATGCCCGCCGTCCACCGAGTCCAAAGACGCGCGCGTATATACATACATCCGATACGAAAAGGCCTATCTGCCTCGGCGCACCCGAAGCGACCCATTCTGCTGCAGCGCCAGCTAGGACGACCGGGGAAGCCCACCCCCTGAAAAAACAACATCTGAGCGTTCGACTCCCTCGCGGTATTGGGCCATATGACCTAATACCCGTAACCGCGAAACACCTGCCCACGTAACATAAACCCTCTTCCGCGCTTTAAGAACTCTTGTTTTTATTGGCAGCCCATTATACGCGGTGAGTTAAGAGGCATCTGCCCTCGAACGCAACAACTTAAGACGCATCCTCGGGGACTTCAACCCACACGCTGACCGGTGTACGCGCTTCACCGATTCTTAATTAGGTCTGCTTAAATTTACTTTCGGCCGAAAACTGAATAGGAGACGGTTAATTTCGTCAAAGAAACAAACGTCACCGAGAAAGAGATTACTGTATAGCCGATGATTGATCAAAAATTGCATTTGGTACCCGAACAGAATATCGTGTACTATTAGGTCGGCTATTATTATCATAAACTTACCTTACTAATCGGACACCGTTATTTTAAGACTGTTCTTATTATTAATTCTTAATAAATATTAGTTGTTAATTAGGTTTAATAAGAAACTTCACCATATTCTAGTTCGATTTTATATAATGCTATAACAGACAAGCATTTATCACCTTTCTGTTTGAATTTTACTGAGGCATTTGTCTTTTAAGAGAGAGAGAGAGAGAGAGAGAGGAGAAAAAATTGTTTTATGTGTGTGTGGGGGGGGGGGATATATGTGTGCTTGTGGTGTGTGTTATGTGTGTTGTGTGTGTGTGCGCGCGCGTGTGGCTTGTGTGTGTTTTTATATATGTGTGCGTGTGGTTGTGTGTGTGTATGTATGTATGTGTGTGTGTGTGTGTGTGGTTGTGTGTGTGTGGTTGTATGTGTGCGAGCGCGTGCATGCGCATGTATGTGCGTGCGTATATGTGTACGCGCGTGCTTGTGCGTGTGTTGTCTTTTCGTGCTTCCGATGAAAATTTCACCTTTTTGTGTCTCACTGAAAAGAATCTCTGCTTTCTTGTGACAGAATCGTAAACAGGTGTTTTCGTTGTTTTCAAAGTAGCCTACGTTAGAAAGGCAAAGCGGCGAGCGATATAATCAACTCTTTCATGGTTCGTTGCGCGAAACGAAAGTTCTCCCCATTTCGAGCTTCCTCTCTATTTCGTCTTTAATGTTAATTCGACAGGTGGCTGGGAGCGCAGCACGTGAAATTAAACTCGAAACCTCTAATACGAATTACGTCATCGGCTAAACCCCCCCTCCCCCACCGTCCCCGAGAAAAAGCGCACTTTCCTTTTATCTATATTAAAACTTTAATATCTTTGAAATCCAAAACTCCCGCGGGCTATCGTCCGCGGCACGCGAAAAGCATGCGTCTCTTAAACCAACCCCCGACGACCAGCCGGTCGCTGTCACACGTCTTATATAAAGACGTACTGACCGCTCGCTGTATACATTCCTCCAGCGCGGCGGGTTCTCAAAATGCATTCAAATACTAATGAGGGCTCTTTCCTCGCCCGGTAATTATCCACGAGATACCACACTTGCCGGTCTAGAGTTACCGACACCGTGGCTCGATTGAGCAACACTCAACGCCGATCGGGGTGTCGAAGCCGAGCTGCGGCGCGGGACGCGGCCAAATCCTTGCCGGATGACATCAAGCCCGAAATCCAGACTATTGTTCGTCGGGGACTCGGCAGCCCGAGGGCCAGCGCGTTTGAAACTGCAGACAGGCCCGCGCCGTCTAGAAATGGCCCAAAATTGCCCGGCGGGCCCACCAACTGGGCACGACCGAGCCGCGATACGAACTGTCGGCCGCGCTAACAACTTAAGTAGCCGGTGTGATTCATACATCAACAGCGCAGAACTGTCTTCACACCCACTGGACTTTCAACTCGGCGGGCCAGCCCGTCGGAGCGGCGTTTGCCCAAAGCGCAAGTGACCACCACAGCCTTGGGCGCGTCAGAAATTGGCGAGACCGAAGCTCAACAGGGTCTGCCGAAGACGACTTCAATTTGGGGAGACTTCAACCGCTTTGATGTGCGTCCGAGGAGGTCGAACGCTCAGCCGCCGAAGTCGGGAC
Source organism: Paralvinella palmiformis (assembly GCA_025642065.1). Classification (NCBI taxonomy): domain Eukaryota; kingdom Metazoa; phylum Annelida; class Polychaeta; order Terebellida; family Alvinellidae; genus Paralvinella; species Paralvinella palmiformis. The sequence goes on along the minus strand of JAODUP010000065.1, from coordinate 560,944 downwards.
CCCGGCTTTTGACGGCGACAAAAGAGGTTCAAGAAACAGTGACAGATGTCGGTCGGGGGCTTTATCCCGAAAATATGAACTGATTTCGCTAACGAACTTCCCATGTGGCACGCATGTGGACGCGTCTTTATGTCCGCCGAGTAGACGAGTCGGTTGCGGGTTCGGAGCGATAATTGGCCCAAACAGCGAGCCGTGGGCGCCCACAACAATGCCCGGACCATATGGGCAGCTCGCCCGATCGAAAATGGATATAATATTCGCAAATGAATTGGCCAGAATGAACGTCATTGTGCGAGAACAAGTGCCCAGATATCCATCTCACTCGTAACAAATGCCATCCGCACAATCGACAACCTGTTGCCTACCCGCCGGAGCATTGCTACCGATTTTTGAATTCGAGTTATGCGGCTGGTTGCATGGGCCCGGCTGCGGAAACGTGATACGAGATAGCCGATCTTTAATGGCGATTATGGGATTAAAGCTGATACACGAAATGGCTCCTAATGGTCTTCTAATAGTCGAGAAATTTATTGATTGTGTGTGTATGTGTGTGCAGTTGTGTGTATAGTTGTGTGTGGTGTGTGCGCGTGTGCGCAAGTGTGAGCGGGGGTGTGCGGGTGTGTCTGTTTTAGCTGTGTGTATTAAGGCACAGCCACAGAGAATCTCGAAGCGTGAATTCAAACTCTTGAAGATTCTTCAGGGGACTAAATCCAGAGTGGCGACTTTTCTTGCGGAGAGATATGTAATATGTCACCAGTCCCTGGGTGCCTACAACTTCTTGGCATCGGCATAGCTAATCACTAACCAGAACCACATCGTTTATAAAATTGCATGAGCCACGAGAATGAATATTTTAATTTCAAGTCACATTATAACAATGTCTGTATATTTGATTGGAGCTGCGATTTAAATTATGTTAAGATTGACATTATAGTCACAATACTACTACCCTTCTAGCACACAGAACACTTCAATACCTATAGAAATGCCACAGCTGTTGATTAAAAAAGGATTCCTTTGTCAATGAATAACTTTATAATTTTATTACACCTTGGAACCAGCCTTGTTCTAATTTAACGTGATTTATGCCTTAACCTGACCTAATTTATGTGTCAAGTGTCGGGGCTAGTCTAATTGAGTGACCTATTACTTAAATTAATAAGGACTAATTATAATTTATAATGATATGCATCCCCATGTCAAGTAATGGGCGTTCGACTTTACAAAACGATTCTAACTAATTCAATATCGGTTAAAATATGAATATGAATTGGATAATGAAAATATCTATCAATTAATAAGTTTGTAACAGGTGACGGTTAATATTAGCCTCATTATAACTTATTAATTATTGGTAATGTTAAATAATGGGCGGCAATTTTGATTAACGGGTCACCTGTGTAGTGCATGTGCGTGTGTGCGTGTGGGGGGGGTACGTGTGCGTGCGTGCGTGCGTGTGTGCTTGCGAGTGCGTCCACATTATTATCTATCTAAAGATCTTAAACTAAAGATCTTAAACTTAAACGCTGTACAGTGACATATGGAACCCCCGGGTGGGTTCTATTTGTGGAACCTTCTCCACATCTCGGGTGGGTTCTATTTGTGGAACCTTCTCCACATCTCGGGTGGGTTCTATTTGTGGAACCCACATCCCGGATGATTTTACGAATAAAATAAACTTAAAATATTTTAAGTTTATTTTATTCGTAGAATGGTCACGATGTATATGAATAATTTATAATACAAGGCTTCTTATAGAACGTGATCAGTTCATTTCAGGATGAGTATTCCCTCAATATGTGTATTATATTTAAATTAAGGATAATGTCTCACTCATCTGGCTGATTACAATATTATTTTGAACTATAACTTTTACACCTGATTTCGTTCTACATATATCATTTTCGAACCTTTATGGCGGTGGAATGGTTATCAGTGAAACTCCATGCATAGGAAAGTTTCTCTCACTAGAGAACCCTATCCCCTTTAATGCGGAACTTTATGTGGTTCCACGAGTACACGGTTCTGCTTCGATCCATTGGGAACGACCAGAGAACGTCGTACACAACTCCACTTCTAAAGAGAAAGTGGGGGGGGGGGCTCCATGGTAGCGCGGTTGGCCACAGATCTATAGCACCTGGGTTCAAACCCCGACTAGGCTATGTGAGAGGGATGTTTCGCTTCGCCTCTTTACCTTTGCCTACCATGTGCACAAAAGTGGCCGTAAAACGGCAACATTCACATCTAAAGAGAAATCCCTTTCGTTTAGGACAATTTCACTATATATAAGTTTCATTTGCTTTTATTGACTTTATAGTTCTAAACGAACTTGGATGCTCTAAGGTACTACACTTTCTGATCTCGTTATTCGGATACATTCTTATACGTGAGTATATCACTGGTGACAACTAAGGATCTTGTTGAAATCCAACAGAACATCTTCAACTACCCGATTATATAATCCGTGTAGCTGTCACCTATCGGCCCATACTTCACAATGTGTGTGTGTGTGTGTGTGTGTGTGTGTGTGTGTGTGTTAAAGCACACTCACAGAGAGAGAGAGGGGGGATATATTGTTCCAAAAAATTATATTGGCGAAGTTTAAGGTTTGACTCTGTGTATCTGTGTCTTAGCGACAACTCTCTTCTTTTTTTGGGGGGGGCGAAAGAACGCAAAGAAATACCAGCAGGTAATGAGGGGATTTGACTCGACATCCAGACATCTTCCAGGCCACTACCTCACTAACAACTGAACCACAAAACGAACTTCCTGCCTGCCTGCCTGCCAAGAATCCAGCAAAGCAACAGGTAGTCGTCATAATCTCATATATGACACCTGTCTCATCTGATGGAGTCGTAACTATACGTGTATATTGTATCTAGGATTGGGGGAGCCCCACGTCTCCCCGCTCACCACTCAAAAGAAAAATCCCCCTCAAAAGTCGATACGATCTCTATTTAGTCGACGCATTTAAAACGGCCGCCATCTTTAGAAAGGTAACACGTGTCCGAGCCGATAACAGGTGTCCCTTTGTTGGGTCTGCGATCTCGGACGAACAGCGCCGGAGATTACGGCGAGATTAGGCCGAGATTACCTGGTCAATACGGCCATCCGTAACACTTGTCGGCCAATTGACTGCTGACATCGTTCACGAGCTCGCGCCAATCGATTTACAGCTGAGCCTAAGTCGGTAAGGTAAGAGCGGCCGAGTTGTTTGTCTGGCAGAGGATTCATCCACAATCGGTTGAAAACCTGACACTGCGCACACCTGTAGCTACGGAGAATCGTACCTCGCCGTCGTTCGTTTACTTGGTGGCGGTTCATCGTTTGATCAATTCACTTAATAAATATTTCATTCTCCTCTCCCGTCATATAGAGCGGGCTCCCTTTGAGTCCCGAACGGCTATTGTCTACGTCCAGGTGCTATTGTTCTTCGGCTATAGTTCGCTAATTGTCCGATTGACTTTCCGAGCCATTGTTATAGATGTTATTGTTGTCTTCCCAGCGGCGACGGCTCGTTCTATACACACGTATCGCGATATGGGGGCTCGGTATCGGCGCCCAACACCCCAACACACTTCCCGTATTGTCGACGTTCGTATCTCCCCCAAACCCCCCTCAAAGGATCTTTTATGAAATCAAATCGGGTCCAGTTGTTCTATCAGATCGAGGTATCAGCAGGCGGATGTTCAGAAGACTTGAAACTTTAATGAGAGGATACTATATAGACGGGTCAGCTGTCATGTTGTTGGTTATAGCTATAGAGTCAAGTGCTAAGTACCATCATCGTGTGGTCTGGTTCTTAGTAAATACGTCTTTCCCGAGAGATTCGTCCCCTGACTGTTACGTTTTGGGGGACATTCGATGTTCGCTGTTGCGTTTAATGGCCCCCACAGCGCGCTATACCTGCCCCTCTTTATCAGTCTGTCTGTCTGTCTGTCTGTGGGTATATCGATATGTCTGTCACTCTATCTCTGCCTGCCTGCCTGCCTGCCTGCCTGCCTGCCTGTCTGTCTGTCTGTCTGTCTGTCTGTCTGTCTGTCTGTCTGTCTGTCTGTCTGTCTGTCTGTCTGTCTGTCTGTCTGTCTGTCTGTCTGTCTGTCTGTCTGTCTGTCTGTCTGTCTGTCTGTCTGTCTGTCTGTCTGTATATCGATATGTCTGTCACTATATCTCTGTCCGCCTGCCTGCTGCCTGCCTATCTGTCCGTCTGTCATGCGTCCGTCAGTCCGTCTGTCTGTCTGTCTGTCTGTCTGTCCGCCTGTCTGTATGTCTGTCTGTCTGTCTGTCTGTCTGTTTGTCCATTATCTTAAGTCAAATTTACATAATCATTTCGAATCATCTAAATACAAGACCTAGACTATTGTTCTAATGATGATAGGTTATTATTTCCTAATACGTCATCACCAGTTCGGAGGTAGACGCCCTCTAGAAAGTACTCAGTATTAATCAAATTAAACAAAATATCATTTAATTCCAAACACAGTCTGATCAAAGATAACACAAATTCGGTGACATATTATAACTATAACTGTGGGTACACTTTCAACCTTCCGTGTTAATGATGTCACACACGAGTGACATCCTTGTCATTCCAGATATGTATCCAGTATGACGTCTTGACGACCTTGAGATTTCATCATTAAACAAATCTCTGCAATTCGAATATGGTAAAGTGGAATTTACATGTTACGAGTTTAATAAATCGAAACATTTTCACAATTTATTTGTTTATCAGTTTAAATATGGTTTACTTCGATTAGCTGTTACTTTGTCAGTGTTCACGTTGAATGCGTGTGTGTGTGCGTGTGTGTCTGTGTGTGCGCGCGCTCGAGCGTCTGTGTACAATGAGATTGTGAATCCATCCACCGAATTCAAACAGAATCAGTTCAGTTAGCTTTAACCTTATCTTCAAATGTGTTGTTTTTATAATTTTAACCTGAAAACTCCATTTTTTTGAATATCAAACTTATTTTGATTCAAATCTTATTAAACTTGCAGACAGCGATATAGTGACAGACAGACAGACAGACAGACAGACAGACAGACAGACAGACAGACAGACAGACAGACAGACAGACAGACAGACAGACAGACAGACAGACAGACAGACAGACAGACAGACAGACAGACAGACAGACAGACAGACAGACAGACAGACAGACAGACAGACAGACAGACAGACAGACAGACAGACAGACAGACAGACAGACAGACAGACAGACAGACAGACAGACAGACAGACAGACAGACGACAGACAGACGGACAGACGGACAGACGGACAGACGGACGGACAGTTAGACGAACAGACTATTAAAGAAACATTTTGTAAGGTTCTTAAAATCTACATATTTAAATTACCCTGTTTATGCATGATATATATAAACCAGTGTATTTATCTATAAAATTGATTTGTGCTATATGAGCTTAGAGCTTGTTTTAATAATGTCTTAAATGTAAAGCACCTTAGAGCAATTCAAGTTGAATTAGGCGCTATATAAAATATTATTATTATTATTATTATTATATTATTCTGTTTTCGTGTGTGGTATGCTATACGAGATGTTTGTCGCTAAACAGATCTATTGCCTTCTGTCTAGAAAGTTTTCTGCAGTAAAACCAGCAGGTGACCAATCATTTAAAATGAAGCGACGGAATCAGGATTCGTCACTGATATGGTATTACAGCGGAGTCATCCAGCTAAAGACATGGAATACCTGTGTTATACACAGAAGTTAGATGTTTCAGAGTTCAAGAATAATTCGGCCTGAACATCTCGTTTCGCCGAGTAGTATATGATCTCTAAAGCAGCCCAATATGTGATAAGTGTTGAAAAAACTAAGCCAACCACTAACTGATTCTTGTAATAATAATAATAATAATACTAATCATGAATCTGGCGAAACTAGCGCTTATAGACATGCACAGTCATCAATAGCGCTCACAGTGAGTCTGACCCACAAACTCTGATAACTAAATTATATACACTTCACGCAATACACAACGTTGTGATGTCATCGTTTATTTATCACCAAACAAAACGTCAACATAAAAACTCGGTCACATGCAAATCAAACAACGTATAGCTATCAGAACAAACTCTATTATCAGTCATCTATACACTCGTCAACAACAAATCTTTAATTAGAACCTGCCCGTGTTCTGTATCATTCTGGAAGTTGTGAACACACTTAGGTTAGATCCCCTTCCAAGATATAAACGTATTCCCTCGAAGAATGAAATAAATCCGAGGTGGAGCCTATGATGTAGCTTCTATAGCAATACTCCATTAAACATATAAATTATCCCGTGTGCGATCAGGGAGTAAATTTGAGCATATATATTTCGATAACTGAAGAATTGGGGTACTCAATAAAATAGGTAATCAATTTTGGATCCTCTAGCGCGTTGCAAAAAAGCCCAGAGAAATGCACCAGGTTCCATTTGTATAAGCGCCGTGAGGCCTGAATAGTTAACTGTATGTACGTCTATATGTATACACGTAATATATACATGTTTGCGTGTATATATTACGTGACCCCTCTGAACGAGAAAATAAATATTTGCACATATTTCGAAGAACAGCAATAATCGAATTGTTAGTACTGAATAATAAATAATTACTTTTTCAGCTAAATAATGCTTTTAATATATAATTTAGGTTAACACACACACACCTACACAGACTCTGTGAGATCAATTTTCGGTAGACATATAAAGAACACAAAACGTGGTGGCGAAGATTGATGGATGAAGCGATTAAAATAAATATATTTACGAAATAAATGATATCTGACTTCAGAAACTCAGTTGACTGAGACACCGACTATTCCGCGAGCAAAGACTAGTATCTATAGATATTCGTGCGCACGCGCAGCGCACTCCGATTCGTCGGACGCAACGAGAACGCACTCCGCTGATATTATACACAATACTGTTCAGTTCTGGTTTAAAGTGCTGCCTCGTATATTGCGCAGGTGTACTAAGAGTTAGCGTGGATTATACACAGTGATGGTTCTCCCCGTGTTAATGCCGTGGATTGTATAGTTCAGCTTATAGCGCGGCCTCGTACTACACGGGTTAGGTAGGAGGTGTCCTGAGTGCTGACTGCATTGCTTAGCAAGGTATTCAGCATGGCGATGCTTATATATATATATATATATATATATATATATATATATATATATATATATATATATATATGCTAATGTTCAGCCTTCTGATTTGGTTCGTACCGTCCTGTACATGCAGTTTATTGCGTTCCCTCATTTTAGAGTCAACGTGGTTAGTCCTCTATGAGTGACCATGCATACTATGCCATAAGAATACAGCCCACAGGGTTCGTTCTAGAGCTTGGACTCGTTTTTGGTCCCTTTTCTCCCATCTCATCCAGTTTCGGCTACAGCGAAGTTCATACGGCACCCGTACAGCTGTTCTCTTCGTGTTTCACCAACAACGACATCCTGGAGAAGGTCTTAGAGCAGTGCTTACAGCTGTACTTCTTCACGTCGGAGTGAGTCTGGAGGTGAGCTCGTAGATTAGAACGGTCGGCGAACGATCGACCGCAATGGGTACACTGGAACGGCTTCTCGCCGGTATGCGTCCGGATGTGACCTTGAAGGAGCCAAGGTCGCGAGAACGCCTTGCCGCATATCTGACACTTGCAGGGCAGCGTGTGCGTACGAATGTGCATCTTCAGCGCGCCCATCGACGTGTAGGTCTTGTCGCAGTGCTGACACGAAAACTCCTTCTTTACGTGGCTCGTACAATGGAACTCTTTGTGCTTCGATAAGCCGTTAAACGTCGAGTAGCTCTTCTTGCACGCCTCGCATTGGAACCTCGGCGGCTGCGGGCGGATCTTCTTGTCGCCGGTTTGGACAGCAGTGGACCCGAGCGCCAGATCGAGTGGCGCGTTTTCTGCGTCCGATGCGGATCGCTCGTGATCGGAGACCGGCGAGAAGTGGGCCGGTTCGGAGCCGGGGCCGCGCCCGTGCGGGTCGCGCGGGCCGTGGGCGAACTCGGCCACCTCCGGCGTACGCCCGGGCTTCATCGGCGAGAATAGGAGCGGCCCGTGGGCGGGCGGTCTGCTCCAGAGGTTGCCGTTTGGGTCATACTTCTCTCGCTTGATGCTGAAACCGTCGTCCAATTTGCGCATTTTGCTCTCGGGCGTCAACTCGTTCACACTCCTGTCCCAGACGTCGCCGTGTCGCCGGGTCGGCGTCACCGGTCTGAAGGCTCCACGATGTCCGAACTGTTGTTGTAGGTGAAGCGGCGGCAGCGAGAAGGGTACGCCGTTCGGGAGCGGCGCCACGTCGGCGTAGAGTTTCTGGGGCGAGTTGGCCAGGAAGAGGCTGTGCTGTTGGAGCATTTTCCAATAGTTCAGGGCGAAGTCGGCGCTCGTCTTGCTCGCTTGGTACATGGTCGGCGAGAAGAGCGGCGGCATACCCTGCAAAGGATGGTTGGTCATTGGCGAGGCGAGCCGGGCCAACATCAGCGGGTCGAGGGGCCCGTGCATCGGCGGTACTCGGCCGTGGTACACTCCCGCCGCCACGGCGGCCGCCGACACGGCGTGGTGCGGCAAGAAGGTCATCATCGGGTTGGCGGTGGGCGCTGCGTTCTTGGATGGCGGCGTAGACGGTGGGCTACGCCCCGGCTTCGACGTAACCGGCGGTTTCTCCGGCGTATCGGGCGGGGTGATTAACTTTCCGGGAGAATCCTTGCGTCTCGGCGACATCTTGGTCAAATCGGCGGCGTACGGCGCCCGGCGTACGTCCAACTTCCGCCTGGCGTGTACCGGAAACTTGACGGGCGCGTGATGACGACCGGTCAGTTCGCGCTCCGGGTAACTTTCGGATTCTCCAGCCGCTAACAGATGGTAAACTGGAAAGAGAAGACGGAAACGGTCGGTTAACGATCGCCGATTGTTTTTACGATCGCTGACGACAAGCCGGGAAAAGGGGGGGGGGCGTCTTGGAGGTGGAGGGCGATGTGATTAAATCGACAGGTGTCCGATATGGATGCTCTCCGGTGATTTACTCCCTAAACACGGTGATTATACGAACAGCAGGTCGATGTAGAGATATCGCCATGCATATCGTACCACCGCCATCGTTAGCGGGCTTCTACGGCCGCTTTACATCGTGCCCCGCTTCGGACGCGAGCCCTCTCATTGTCGACCCAGTTGGGAGAGACCCGACCCCACCGGGGACGTACCCCGTGTCGACGGGACAACAGCGACAACAACGGCATTAGCCGTATAGCTCACCAGTGTCGGCTCGGGCTCTCAACAGCAATTTGCACGGCTTATTATCGAGTTTGATTGCTCTGGCCACGCTTCGCCGCGTTTCGGGACAACCTGTTGCGGAGACGAGTTCGGCCTTCGCCGATCTGTCGTACGGGCGAAAGTGCTCCCGCACCGCCCCGGGGTCGCGGGTCGCGGCGCTCGAAACCCATACGGCGCTGCATGGCCGATTTGAATTCGCTCATTATCGCTCACGATGACCCGCCATTAATAGACCTCGGCGCGGCCCTTTTACGGGCGAAAGGTCTCAAACCGTCGGCGAGCAACAGGCGAGCAAAGGATAGCACGGCTCGGGTCGCCTTCCCGGTGGCGCAAAAACGCCACCTGGCCGAGGGAGCGTCGATCGCGTGTGATCGTTTTGGCCAAGATGTGGCGACATGTTGGTTTTATTTCTCGACGCGCCTCACTCCCCCCCCCCTCGAACCCTTGCTTCCTTTGCCCGGAGCCGGGTCATTCGTTCGTCGAAATGAGCAAACATAACTCGATAAGTAGAGGCTTCAATGTCCGGAACTTCATCGCGACGAAACGGCGAAGTGTGGTGTTCATCAGGGTCTTCCTTTCATCCCTCGCTGGTTCTAATCGTAATATTTACTCTTGATCAAACGTGATCGGAGGCCGACACCGGGCCGTATACAAACCAACGAGGGCTCCCGACAATGGGAAAGAAGCGATGCCATTCAGGATCCGACCAACACCGCGGAGGATTCTTCTCGCTGGCTGGCTATACAGATTCAACAAATTCTAACAAAGTCTGCAAACAGCGCCCTCTAGTATAGCTGAGCTTTCTCTCTCTCTCTCTCTCTCTCTCTCTCTCTCTCTCTCCCCCCGATCATCATCAGATCCAAATGACTTCTAACCCTTCTTGGTATCATTCACACTTACTTAAGCTTGGCTACGTGTTGGCAAATAGAGGATTATCTAGGAGGATTATCAGGCTATTACCTCACTCCACCCCCCACCCCCCGCCACCCGCAACGCCAGGTTTTGGAGGGGGGGGGGGAAGGACTTGGTGGGAGGATAAACTGGTGTGGCTGGATTGAAGCGGGTGATGGGTGGAATTGGGTGGACTAAGGATATGGCTTAAGTGCGCTGTATTTACACGGGTGGTGAGGTGTCACAGTGTGGCGTAAGCGCACAGCGCGGCCACGTTGTTTGCGCTAAACGAGGAATAGACCAAAGCCTACCGACGTTCGCCATCCGTAAGCCAATTCAGGAAAAAATCCAACGCGCAAACGAGCAAACAAACTTCAACAGGGAAGAAGAAAAAACAACACCGAACGCCGCTCTAAGCCGAGATTTGCAAAGGTATACATACACCTGTAATTCGACGGACATTTAACTTTCGTCTGAAATATGAACGTCGGCCGGCTGAAGCAAGCAGCGAGTCGGCTCGAAATTCAAATCGAACCAAGTACGCGGCAACAGGTGTTTTGAGTAGGTATAATGCTCCGTTGAAGAATGCCTACCCATACGCCGTTCTTTCATAATTCATGTTTTCGTCCCCGAACAGGTCCCATTGAAGATCGGCGAACCGTGGCGGGTCTTTTATTAAGCCATCGAGCGACACGTCGATGTCGTGTGACCGACTCGCGTCTATCTTTTGATCGGCAGCACCTGATCTTATCAGGAATTCAAAATCCCTCCTCGGCCGGCACCCGACACGGGGGTTAGACGGTCGGACCCGGGGTAGACCGGGGGTATCCGCGACGCTGGAATTCCGACTGAATCAAATGAAGGCAATTCGAAACATAAAAGCCCGGGGAACAGGTGAAACGAAGTAAATGGGGAACGAGATACGACGAAGCAAAAGTGAATTCCTATAACCATTCGCCCGACGCCCCGTTCGTGTTCGCCGCGACACCAGCTGACCTCTCTTCATTGTATTCTCGATGCGAGCGTGACGGGAAGCCAACGGCGTGAAGATTTCTGGCGTGGGTACCTCTGGAAGAGAACTGCTGCATGCCTTTTCCATCGCTTTGAGGCGGCATTAATTTACCGAAAACAATTTCTTCCCCCGGATTGATGCATGGTGTGTCTAATCCGAGCTTTACGGTCAGAATTCCGATATATGGTCGCTCGGCGCTGGGAAGATCATCCGCGACAGAGTTCATTAATGCATGTCGCGACAGAAAGGTCCCTCGCTGGTTGGGTTTTTGAAACACTCGCGGACAGCTGGCCTCGTTCAAAATGTACTCAGATCGGACCATAACCGCCGTCGGAGTACGAGTCGCGTTACGCCGGCGCGCACAGCTGTTGCTTCCGGTCGCCTACAATGGAGCCATTGGCCGGCCAGTGGACGGGGCGAACGAGGCGCCAACTGGCGGCCCCCGTTCGAGTGCGCTGCGAATGGTGCACGTGACCGCAATTCGGTCACATCCGGAAGTGGCCGGCCATTACAGTGACGTAACGAGTGCCGTGCGGTGTGCGTTGGTTCTAATTAGACGTTCTCGGTCGTGTTTTGAAAAGTGTCAAACGAGCAGTGATTTGATGTGTAACATCAGGTGTCTGTCTGCCTGCCTGCCTGCCCGTCCGTCTGTCTGTATTTTGTTGAGCTAGCAGTTATATAGTTAGCCCAGTTGATGGCTGGTTTGTGATCTTCAGCGTCTATTGGACCGGTTTCTTATCGATGTCCGATAAAAAAAGCCCTTTCTAATCATATTTTACGACATTGACTCGTGTAATCTACTTTCAGTACGTTAACTATATTATGAGATAACTAACAATCAATTCTCCCAATCTGACCGATTATTACTTCTGTGAATATCGGAAAGACGATGACTTAATATATATGTACGCGTCAGAACGTTTAACCCGATCTCGCTCGCCTCCGTGGTTTAACTGGTAGCGCGTTGGATCGCAGATCACTACCACCACAGTTCGAATCTCGGCTTGGGCATATCTGAACGGTGTTTCATCTTCGACTTCGCTTCATTACCTTTGAAGGTCGCTCGCCCCATTTAGCCTACCATGTGCACAATCATCATCATCATCATCATCATCTAATATCTTATTATATATATATATATATATATATATATATATATATATATATATAATATATATATATATATTACAAATTTATGGTGATACCAGCAGTACACTATAGTGACTACAGAACCTTTCTACATCTATCACCTCACTAAAATACCAATAACACATGATTATTCAGTATTCCATTGAACATCCAGCATGAAATCAATGTCAGCCTTAAAAGTCCTCATGGAGTAAACCCCAAGGTTTATTTCAGGGGGGGGGTTGTACAGTTTATAGGGACAGTATAGATTAACAAAGTTAATAATAATGATGATGATGATGATGATGAAGATCACGCACACGCACGCACAGACACAATATATATATATATATATATATATATAAGAGAGAGAGAAGAGAGAGAATAGAGAGATAGAGACATACCTTGGTTCTGTGATGGTATCACGGGTACGACATCCTTCTTGTTGTAGAGCGGCCCATCTGGGCTGCCCAGCGGGCTGTAGGCGTCATCATCGTCGTCGTCATCATCGTCGTCGTCATGCCCAACGACGTCGATGTCGACGTCAGAATGGTCCGACCTGTCGTCAGAATGGCCGTCGGAGCAGACGCTGGTGGCGTCATTCGGTTTATAAGTCGTTGTCAGACCATCTTTGGTCTTCTTCTTGTTGATTAGGAACGCTCGTGGCATTATGGAACAGCCACAGGCCACCTGGGACACCTCACCTAGGACGCCTCACCTAGGACACCTCACCTAGGACACCTCACCTAGGACACCTCACCTAGGACACCTCACCTAGGACGCCTCACCTAGGACGCCTCACCGAACTTAGCAGGCCACAAAACACTTAAGAGACCTTGATCGGTTCAGTTCAGAAGAACTAGTTGAATTGAAACCACGATGTAATCGGGACACCTCACCGGGACCCTAGGTCATCTAGCTTAGGTCATCTAGCCTAGGTCATCTAGCCTAGGTCATATAGCTCAGGTCATCTAGCCTAGGTCGTCTGGCCTAGGTCGTCTGGCCTAGGAAGATTGGGCGAAAGGAGCTTCAGAAGACACTGTATTACCTATATCAATGCGGTCTCAGTGATATCGTTCCCAATCCGCCACTAATGTTCTGAGTTATATGAGAACTGATCCAGTAATCCTCAACTCGATAAGCTCACTATATAGTAAACCATATATATATATATATATATATAATATCCATACACCTAGTCAGCTATAGTCAGGGTAAACTACACGCTCCGCACTCTATAGCTACTAGTAGACGGTCTGGCGCTGTTCGTCTTAACACTGGGCATTTAAACTTCGCAAAGATGCCGACACACACTCACACACACACAGACACACACACTCACACGCAGGGACACACACACAGACACACACACTCACCGAGGCTCGCGCAGGCGGCACGCGCTCGCTTCCGCCCCGGCACACCCCTCTCAGCCAATAGGCGGGCCGCTCGCCGCCGAGTCCGAATGCTCCTCGGCCAATAGGAGGCAGGCTACGCTCTGCGGGTCGACTTGGCGGTGGTTGTGGGACGCACCGCTTCTGCGGCCCGCTAAGAAACAGGTGTTTTCTCCCCGATACCGCCGGGGGTCGCCCCCCACATCGCGTTCTCGGGTCTGCCGAAGTTTTGGAAGCCAGCCTCGAGAGAACTAGGCGCCGTCGACTCATTTCGATAGGAGATTTCGGCATTAGAAGTTGGGTCGCAGCGAGTGTTTCGCGCGAACCTTTTTGAGGATGCTTGGCGGACGTGGGGCTCACTTATGAGCGGCGTTTCCGTGTCGAATTCGGTCTGTCCAGTTTCCCCATCACGTACTAGTATGGGTGCCCAAAATGAGGCGGTTGCCAAAGCAGGGTTCTTTGCGATAAAATGTTGGTTTTTCCTGGGCAAAGTTTACGGAATTTTGCTCACCCGTGTCGTGCCATTAATACACCGACTGGCGGGCTAATTGTTGTAATGACGTAACGACATCATTCGATTCAAACATCCGTCCATCATGCACGGTCGAAAGCCGCAACCAAACCGAGGCGGAGGAGGGTGTGTATGCGTGGGTGTGTGGGTCGGACATCCTTCATCAACCTGTCAAGTGATGTTATGTCATTGTTAATAAACTGTATCGCTCAAATCGGCCACCGTTTGCCATTATTACGGTCCAATCACTCAGTGCCACGTCCTACGGTCTACCCCGAGCTATGCCACCCGGGACGTATTAGTTAGCGGGAAGAGTTTTCGAGCATCGTCTTCGGTTCTCGTCGAAGTGTGCTCGGAACTATAATGGCAGACGGGGTTCGACAGGATCGTACTTAATACGTTCGTCGTTCAAACGCCCGATGCCCGTTAAGGGCGTCGCGACGATGACGTCATCGATGAGTGACAATGGCGAACGGGCGATAATAGGTTATGAATGAGAGAGAAAAATGGCGCTATTTAGTTGGTCTCTCTCTCTCTCTCTCTCTCTCTCTGTCTCAATCTATCTATCTATCTATCTATCTATCTATCTATCTATCTATTATATATATATATATGATATTTGTGGTAGACAGAGACAGATGGTTTCTTGATAATAGTGTTTACGTGTTGTTAATGGGTGTTGGGCCATTTGATTGTATTAAAGGGGTAGTTAATAACCAAAATAAACCGGGGCGTGCGTGCGTGCGCGCGGCGCGGTTGTGTATATAAAGTCATGATGTAAGACGTTAATGGCCCTTGGTGAAATTACATTTCTACTTCTGACCTTTAAATACCTTTAGGTAAGTAAAGGGTGACCACAGGCGTTACGTCACAATCCCAAACACAGCCACACTCGTACAGGCATTTGTAAACACACAGACATACAAATTAGCAACTGATAAACACACTTAAACACTTTCAAGGTAGACTATATATATCAGAAAAGACCGAGAAACAAAAAAGACACGAGCACTCACGCACACGTATACACACACGCGCGTTCGCTCGCTCACTCTCACGCACCACAAATACAGACGCGCACACACGCACGGACGCATGCACACACACACATAAACACATACACACACAGATGAGACATTACACATGTCTCAGCAAGAAAAGTCGCCACTCCCCTGAAGATTAAAGATCCAGAGTTTGAATTCACGGTTCGAGATTCTCCGTGCCTGTGCCTTATTATACACAAGTAAAACACACACACACACAGAGAGAGAGAGAGAGAGAGAGAGAGAGATGTATTTAATCAATCACTTCATGTAAAACAGTTCAGTACAGGTGCGGCGCTCGTATTACGCAGTAAATCATATATTTACGACAGGAAGAAAAATCTCTACCAAAACACTCGTTAACTCCTTAAATGAAAGCAACGAATTCTTTAACAACAGCAACAACAACAGCAGCAACAACAACAACGAAATACCTACAGTCATCAAATAACTATTTTATTAGTAGGAGACATCTACAGGTAAACCACGTGTGGTATACGTAATGGGGGGGGGGCGTATTGTTAGTGCGAGAAAGATCTGAAAACACGCGTTTATCATAATTCATGCGCCCCCCCTCTCTCTCTCTCTCTGGGTGATGATGTTTGTTCATCTCCCCAATTATAAAAGATCCACTTATTAGACGAAATGTTGTAATTAATTAAACTCAGGTACAAAGCCAGGTAACAACACGCCCCCCCCCCCTCCCCATACGTTGCAGAATATGACGAATGATCTGTGCTTTGGTTGTGTGTTTTTACGACGAATCGATGATTAGGATACGAAACAATCATACTATAAATTCCTCCATTTATGACCTATATTTAAACGTAGGATGTGACGTAATCGGGCCTTCGCGCAGGCGCATTCCAAGAGCTAATACGGAACGAGGCGAATTGCATGGCGAAGTAAAATGTGCCTCTCTTGATAAAACACAAAAATGTTGACGGCCTATTCAAAACAAAGCCCGGCTCTAATTGTCGTACATTACGCCAGGCGGCGTTCCCTTTTCTCCAAAATGGCGCACTTCCTGTGGTGGAAGCGAGCGGGCGAAGATTACGTTCGCGTGAGAGGGCGAAGCAGCCGAAAAATGTCAAAACGGGAGCATTTTATTGGCGGCAACGATCGGCCAAACTCGCCGGTCGGGCTATCTGGAAGATGCGCCGGACCTGACCTTTGTCCGATGCGCGTACGAGTCTCGGATGCGCGCGCGTACGCGCTATCCGGCCATGTGGCGGTCGGAACATCTGTTCTCCTTGTCTCGTCTACAGTGTTCCATCAATCAGAGTACCAGTGAGAGAAGAAGCTGGGGTTTTCCATGCAGAATGCCAAATATACAGTTAATCAACATATAGCCAGTATAGAACACGGCTATTAATGTAACGTTCAGCTTTAAGGATGTTTATTTTCCATATTCGATTTACGCGGATGATGCATTGATTTGTTTGG
This sequence comes from Paralvinella palmiformis, assembly GCA_025642065.1. Lineage (NCBI taxonomy): Eukaryota > Metazoa > Annelida > Polychaeta > Terebellida > Alvinellidae > Paralvinella > Paralvinella palmiformis. The sequence continues at coordinate 544,241 of JAODUP010000065.1, read as the reverse complement.
CTGATATGTTCGATATAACGGGATAATTGTGCGAATCTACCTTAAAGTTCGGTTGTTTTCTTGTGGCCGCTGGTCCTGTGATTCTGTTAATTACGAAGCGCATTTACTTGTATTTAAGATATTACCGGTTTGAATCAGGGAGGGGATGTTTTTTGGGGGTAAAAGATGATTCCTTTTCAATAGGACCATCTCATTTAATCCGACTTTTCTGCGTTGAGGATAGAAATTTCGCTTTTAAACAGATCGAAGCGTCACTACTTTACAGAATCCGGCATTTCACCTGCGAGAAGAGTCTTAACACATCGGCTTTATTTGTACCAGCAAATCAAGACATTCTCCAACAGACACAAACACTCTAGTCGCCAGCTACCGACACACACACAAACACACACACACACATACAGAGACGGCGGGCTAGACTTAACGTTAATTACGATGTTTAGCTTTGGTGTCAAGGCCATAATGGATACCCGTAGAAACGAACTACAGCGGAACCTGTCTTAAGAGACCACCCCGACGGTGACGTATTGTTGGGCTGTGGGCTACTCAGCCCGAACTGGCATGCTAATTCCAGTAGTTAATTAGGAGAAATGATTGTCTTAGCCAGGTAGTACTCAGAATAGATTTGACAGTATAAGTTACCCAGCCGGTATATGACACGCATATACGCGGCGGTCTTCCAGCGCATGTTCAAGTTTTCGTTTAAAAGAGGTAGCCCGTAAAGGCTGATTTTAAGGCACCGCTTTTAGGTATGATAACACATGAAAAGCCAACAGCCGGACAGTGGCTTCAAGCTGGAGTCTCCTTATTATTTGTTAGGTCATCGCACGAACCACTGAGCCACCCCGACCCGCAACTCGTGTATAATTGTGTCTGCGTACGCGGGCATGTGTATGTTAGGAGCGAATATGATACTCTACGGTATATTTGAGTATGTGTGTTTATTCATGTCTGGGGGTGTACATTTGTGTGTGTGTTTTTTTTGTGTGTGTGTGTGTGCATCAGAACGGTGGTCTTGAAATGTGGACTTCTTGCTAACTCAACACGTGAACTACTAAGCCACCCCCCATACCCTCTAAATGGTCGTCGGGATACGTTTTACTGTACGGTGTTTCGCCCCACTTCCTGCCCGTTCCTGAAGTATAGATCCAGAAAGAAGGCAGGCGACACCTGTACTTCCTGTTATTTTACAAAATATCATCTTTTTCAGTCATCAGTTACCGGAAGTGTATCGTGTTACGGATCCGGAATGCATCGGACGCCGCCTCTGCAATTACGCTATTCAGAAGATAGTGGGACATAAGAGGAGGGCGTTCATTCCGGATAATCGGTTACGACCGGAGCGAGTCGAGTTTGTCAGAATGAGGCGGCCCTGTGGTCACGTGATATTTATTTTGGCATGCATTGTAAGGCAATGTTTATTGTTTGTTTAAACACTCAAGTTTCAGACTGTTGTCTTATTGGTGGCTTGGATAGGACTGACTGACTCACTTACTCACTCACTGACTCACTGACCCACTCACTGACTCACTGATTCATACATTCATTCATTAGCTTGTTTGTCCGTCCGTCCGTCCGTCCGTCCATCCATTACGGTGATGGTTACGATTGGTTTTTACATGATAGATTTCTGGCCGCAGAAGTGTGTAACTATGTCAAGGTCAACAAAACAGGTTCAAGGTCATAGGATATATTAAATGATTGGTTGTATAATCGTATTTGGGTCATCTTCCAGAGAGAGAGGGAGAGAAATAGAGAAAGAGGGAGAGAAAGTGTGTGCGTGCGTGCGTGAGAGAGTGTGAGAGAGAAAGTGAGAGAGTGAGAGTGAGTGAGAGAGAGAACATATTGTCCAGTACAGCAACAGGTAGTAATTAGGAAGAGAAACCAGACCTCTTTTCTAAATACCTGTACTTAATTTGCCATATATATATATATATATATATATATATATATATTCATTCACCATTCCACGCAAACATTAAGCAGTATTTAACACCCATACAGCCACATGTCACTAATTTGCTAATAGCAGCGAATGGGCTACGAAATATTATTTATTTACATTAATACAATTGGTGTTAATGGGTTATTGGCCAATCTCACAGCATTCTCGGACTGACAGAGAGCAGAACTCTTCATTAAGGCAAAGAAATGGAGAAAATTGTCAGACGGACAGTCATTATAGGGAGTATAGACTGGCAGAGGGGGGGGGACTGTCATTTGGTGGTGTACTGTCGGTTGTGTGTGTGTGTGTGTGTGTGTGTGTGTGTGTAGGTGGTGGTTGTTACCTTAACATAGAACGAGCGACAGAAATGATAATGGGGTAATTATTGTCTCTGTCATGCTATTTACGTATGATTGTGTTTGAGTACACGCGCACATCTCTCTCTCTCTCTCTGTGTGTGTGTGTGTGGGGGGGCACATCGGGTATGAAGTTATCCCCCCCCTCTGTCTGTGTGTGTGTGTGTGTGAATGCACACGCGCGCGGATGTAGGGGGGTGACGTCCCTGTGTTATTCCCGCCATCTAATAGTGGGCGATAAATCAAATCTGAGGCCAACTCGCGTCTCGGTCGTAATTTGTAAATTACAAGAAAATCACCTCCGACAGGTGGCTCCATCTATATGTACTGTTTGTCCATTGCCATGGTGATGTAGACGACGAAGGGCACAGTGTTATGTATATTATCTAGAGCTAACGAGTACAGTGGTTGTTCTCTTAGCCCTGTTAATGAGTTCGGGACATGCGGCTCGATGTTAAAGCGGGTGACCTCTTCATGAGTCATTCAGGTCTTAGAAACAGATGAATTTGAAGGTGATTTTAATAATAATAATAATAATAATAGTGATCATGCTGTTGTTGATGATGATAATGATTATCACAATGATGATGATGATGATGATGATGATGATGATAGTAGACGATTTCTTATAGCTTATAATATCGCCAAAAAAGAATCTGTGTGATAACATCCTGGACTATATTATCTGGAGATAAGAGGCATGACTATTCTTAAGTGTAGTTTTAAGTATATGTGTGTGTGTATAGACCTTCTACTATCTCTCTCTCTCTCTCTCTCTTTTATATATATATATATATATATATATATATATATATATACGCAAGAGAGAGAGAGAGAGAGAGAGAGAGATCAAACAGGTATGCATGTAATCAAGCGAAAAGGTATGTTTTTTGGGGGTTGTATTAATAATATTTATTTACTAACGAGCTAATTAATTAACAATTTACTTAGTCCCTCCATATTTCAATCCACAGGCCTTTGCGTACTAATTCATTATGCTATCATGAGTTCAACTAGTTTCGAGATTACATATATAATATATATATATATATATTATATATTATATATATATAATATTGATATCACTTTACTTACAACCACATTACTGCAGAAAACAAATATGTCAAAAAGTCCATAAAATACATCTGAAAACGGGTACACCTTAATGACTATATATATATATATATATATATATATATATATATATACACACACATATATCTGTGTCGGTCATTTGCCATCAGAGGGCCAATGGGGAGTCTTCGTAATAAAATGGCCCATTTCTTCGTGATGACTAACAACATTATGAAGGCGTATTTATTGAATTAATTATCATTAGATTATGGCCGATCTGGTGAGCGCCGTCATAATTGCATTTTTATGACGTCATTCCGTAGCCCTGGTTACCGCTCCAGACGTAATTGCAACGTTAATTGCTCGGTGATGTCATCAAGCCACCTAGCAACGGCTCGTAAACAACAAATTTAACGTGTGTTCTATCTGACAACAAGGAAAGTGGACCGGGTCAAGTGCTGCCACCTTGTGGCTTTCAAGAAGCCGTTTATATTTGATCTTCTTTATTGGGGGATGTCTTCGCCGTGCTAAACAAATAAATCAATGAAAGTTGATGATTGTTTTAATAAATATATTTTGCTCGGCAACTTAGATACGATATTATTTCGTATTTATTCAGTTTTGTGGTGATATTTTGTTGGCAGTTACGGATCTCCATCCTTTTAAAACGCTTCACTGAATTCATTATTAACAGACGTCCAGATGGTTGAATCTATCGATATATGGTACGAAACTATGGCGTACTTTAATTATTAATCAGATGTATTAAATAGGAATGTCAGTTTCCAACGGATTAAAGAAGTTTTGATAAACGTATGAGAAGCCAAATAAAATACATTCAAAGGCTTAATACTATTACTGATATTAGTATTACCATAATATTACTACTAGTACTATTACTATTACTACTACTATACTAACACTCTAACTAACAAGTGTAATAATAATAATAATAATAATAATAATTATTATTAGTAGTAGTAGTATTGGTAGTAATAGTAGTATTGGTGGAAACTGATACAAATAATGAATATTTATAAAGGCAAACGCTGATAAACAGAAAGAGAAAGAGGGGGGGGGGATAGAAAGAGGGGGGAAGTGAAAGAGCGAGGTGGAAGAGAGCGAGAGAGAGAGAGAGAGAGAGAGCAAACAAAGGGAGTGAAAAGATTTTAGTAAGAAGCGGCCAAACATTGGAGATGTGACAATCGAGAGACGCCAATAACTCCAATAACCGGATGTTGTCAGCTTCATGAACGAACCGTGCTCGGTCAATAATACGGTTATCCCGTGACATCGCTAAAGGTCACCGGATCCCGATAGCGGTCACCAATTGGACCACTTGCCCTCCGATGTACGCCAACTGATCCAATCATTGTATAGCAAGCAGCTCACAGTCGGCAAGACGCGCATTACGGAGATAGAGGTCGCTACCGTCGCAGACTCGGCCGCTCAACACCGTAGGCAAGATTGTGGGAATGTGACGGAGAATTTATGAGTATCTGCCCAGATGGGAGATTTAGGTCGGGGGCTGGCTGGTTGGCTGGCTGGCTGGCTTATTGATTGATTGATTGATTGATTGATTGACATTCTGATTGACTGACCATCTGACAGATTGATTAAATAGCTCGTTAATTGATTGATTGGTACGCTTCCGTGGTCTAACTGGTAGTAGGTTGGATCACAGACCAGTACCACCTGAGTTCGAATCTTGGCGTGGGCATATCTGAAGGGTGTTTCATTTTTGACTTCGCTGCATTACCTTTGGAGGTCGCTCGACCCATTTAGCCAATCATGTGCACAAAAGTGGCCGTAAAACACCAATCATGATTGATTGATAAAGTTAATTGTTTATTCAGTTGGTTTCAAACAGTAAAATTGCGAGATCGTGAATTCTAGAATGATGTGATTTTTTTAGTTCAGTAAAAACAGTCTGACAATCTGACTAAATAATCGATCAGCCCTGACCTGCTGACAAATCCATAACCGCAAAACAAATCAAGGAGTACCTCGCTACCAGCTCCAAAATGTCTCTCCTCGACGTAGCGTCATGCCGAGTGCGCTGCCACCCATGGCGTATTACAGGAAAATGATGGTCTGTCACTCTCGTCATGGTAAATAGTCCGCGCGAACCTCCCCATGCCCGTTGTTTAACTGATAAGATCTCTTAAACAGTTTGACCTTATCAGCTAATGAAATTTCTCCTTATAAGATTTGACATGCTTCATTCAGCAAATCAGCGCCAATCGTTAGGCGCGACCCGACGGGAACGAGGCGGATATTTCGTTTCGCAGTCGAGGGCACATTTACAAGATGGCTGCCAGTCACGTGACGCGTGGTGCGAACAAACTAGCAGAAAAAGAGGTCTCCCGTTGATGTCCAAAGCACTTGCCTTTTAATGGCGATCAGTTTTTAGCGAATTTGAGTATTACTGGTCAAAAGTTAGAATTATAAGTCAAAGTAATATAAGATCGGATAAGATAAAACTTTATTTCAGTTCGGTAATACATATACAACTAACATTAGATAAAAGCTAGTAACCGAATATAAAGAAGATCATATTATGATTAAAGATTGAACGAATATGATGCAATGATACAACCTATAGAGGATGAAATGGTGAAGAATGAATCTTGATTAATACATTGAATATTAATCAGGTACTATCACATTAAATTCAGTGAACGTAGTCAGTGCGTTTATCAAAGTAAAATGTTCTTGACGGAAGTAAGTATGCGAAGCTGAAAAGTTGATCCTTTGACTGAACCAAGTATATACTGATCAAAAGGGAGTATATATTAGCTAAATTAATTACTGGCTTGCCGTAATTAGAGCCAGGTAAAATGACTCGACAGCATTGCATCAAACGTTTACTGATTATTCGCGCGTACGTAGGAAATCATCGCGCGTGTGTGTATGTGTCCTATTTATTACGGACCGACCGGTCTTTGTTATCGCACGAACTTGTTATCTTGTCGAGAGGAGTGGCGTCCACGATCGGGCGTCCACTGATATCAAACAGGGTGAATAGCGGCTATATGGTCGAGATCGGGACGATAGTTGACCATAACGAGCCCCGGACACGAGTTGGCTGGCTCCTCGTCATCGACGAACCAACGACGACCTTCGTCTGATCCCTTAAACGGCGCTCCTTCCGGTTGTGCTACCAAACCAGATGATGCCTCGTAACCGCCGTCGTTTATTAAATGTAGCTCTCTTCTTCACTCGCCAGTAAATTAAATATGCCATCAGGCCTCGGGGCTGACGATTGCGTAACCGAATTTCGCGTCGCCTTTGTGTCATCGTTCCGACCCGGTCAATTATCGCCCCACTGATAACGATTGTCCTTGTCGTCCAGTTAGCCCTTCCTCGGAGACATCCAATGGCATGCACGCCGTTCGGTGGTCGTTAGACGCCGCCTGGAATAGATCTCCATCTTCGGCATGCGGAGGGAGATCTCAAATCTGCCGATTTAGTAATCGGGTGTGAAGCGTCCCCAATTAAGCAAGGTGCTCTATGTGCCGATGAGGAGGCCCCTCGTTCGCCGATAGGGGGATCTGGCGGCCGCCTTTCAAATCAGGTGTGAAACGGTGCCCTTTGACGATTGTTTGCTCGGCGTAAGCGATTATCGCCAGGAGGATGTCCGTTCGTTTGATGGCTAAGAATCGGACGCCCCTTTGTTCCGTTGATCCCCGAAGCTCAATTAAGACGGGGCCTCGAGATGGCCGTCTCAGTGGTTCTCTAATCGGGCGAAGCGAGCCGGTCCGATTGTGGCCGATTGGGTGAATTACGAACGCGGCTCTGGGGCGAATTGTCGTCTCCCGACCCCTCCCCAACCCAGGGCTCTGGGTTCGATTGTTCTTGGACACGGACCGCGATTGGTAAGACCAATAACAAGTCATCGACTGGTCAGCGTGATCTGCTCATGGCGGGATGAGTGGAGTTATTAGTGAGTTACGATGTTGACATGAGTGCCGTGGAATTATTGTGGTGTTTAGATTGACCATCAGCTAGTATTTTGTAGGTGGACTATCCAGCTAGATTACTTTGTGGGAAGGAGATGTTAACATATCTAGCTATCCTTTTACAACCCCCCTTCTATCAATCAATCTATCTATCTATCTATCTATCTATCTATCTATCTATCTATCTATCTATCTATCTATCTCACCCCCCGCTCCTCTATCATATTATAATATAATATATATATATATATATATATATATATATATATATATATATATATATATATATATATCGTTCGCTCGATCACATCACTAATCTACATCTATATCTAGAGACAGACACAATGAAACGCACTGCACATGTACACCACGCACACGCGCAAACACATAGTCTCTACGATAGTCAGTTATACAAATATAAAATATACTGATAGAGGTACAAGACAGTAGATAGATAGATAGATAGATAGATAGATAGATAGATAGATAGATAGATTGATGATAGATTGATTGATTGTATTATTATATATATTATGGAAAAAGAGATAGATAGTAGATAGATAGATAGATGATAGATAGATAGATAGATAGATATATTGATGATTGATAAATAATAGATAGATAGATAGATAGATAGATGATAGAAAAAAAATATATATATAAGGAGAGATAGATAGATGAGATAGATAGATAGATAGATAGATAGATAGATAGATAGATTGATAGATAGATAGATAGATAGATGGATAGATAGATGAGATGGATGAATGGATTGAAATAGAGTGAGGAAAGAGAGAGATAGTTGTTCTCCCACAGACGTCAACCCCCCCTTTCCCTCCACCCCAAATCACCTCAAACAAACTTCCCATTCCCGTTACTCTATTATCCAGTAATCACCATGACTCCGTGTAAACATTGTGTTAATGGCCAGCTAACAGTCACATCAGCTCCAATAGATACACTGACATGTGTTAAAAGACAGTCCTCGTGTATAGACAACTCTTTCTCAAATAGGGATCACACCTGGATACACTTTCTGGACACGTGCCTGATCTAAAAGATAGCCATACCACGTGACCAGTGATCCCGAACAGCCTGATTTAAACAGACATTGTATTAGACATTTCTCTAGATCTGGGATACTGGCTGATCTGGGAAATAGACTTTGGTGCGAAAGTCTCTCTCTCTCTCTCTCTCTCTCTCTCTCTCTTATATATATATATATATATATATATATATATAAAGAGAGAGAGAGAAAGATTTTAAAGATGAAATTCTATCTTATTGTTTTTACTATTATTACCACTTTCTTTTTAAACTTTCCCCCTTAACTAATAAATTTATAAAATATATATATATATATATATATATATATATATAAAATATATTATGTGTGTATGTGTGTGGTGCGTGCGTGCGTGTGAGAGACGTGCTCATGCCCCAGAAAGCACGCCAGCACGCTCGCACATACATATGCACATACGCACAAACAAACCACACGGAATCCCCTCGGGCTCCCATCTCAAGATTCCCCAGCCCTCATTCCTCCTCCCTCTGATAGATGGCGCTCGACAATAATTAACCTCGCGGTGATCCCGCTTCCCGCTGCATATTCACGACAGCAGCAGCCATCTTGACTCCTGATCGTCTGCGTCTGCCCGCCCCAATAAACAAGCCAAACTTTTCGGCTATAATTTGCACCTTTTCCTGTCACTGTTTCGTGCCTAAGATGCCCTGATAAAGCTTGACACGTTTCTGGGGTCCAGGTGCCCTGTCAGACAGCTGGTCAGCTGGTCGCTGGAGCTGGCGGCCATTTTTTTCTTAGATCTTACGGAGCGATATATTTCTTATAATGATCATAAATGGTTATCTGCCAGCGGAGGTGTGTAAGGTGATTACAGCTA
>JAODUP010000065.1:507500-530000 GCA_025642065.1 Paralvinella palmiformis | reverse complement strand
GCCGGCCATTGGCCGAAAACGGCGCCTCATTTTAATACACCTGCCCCGAGTTGTTGAATGGGGGACTTTTGGCTGCGTTTTGGCCTCCTCGACCGAGCCAAGTTCCATCAGAGCGAGAGGCCGTCCATTGTCACGCTGTGCCTAGAAATGAATACCGGCCCCAACCTGACACCCGGCGAGCTAGAATAAAAAGAAATGCTCGCTTTGTTTGAGTTGACAAATCCAGCTGCCCCAGCGAGCGATAAGGGGACGACGACCAACCCCCGGGGCACGGCGCTGCCTTGATTACGATAAATACGAGAGAGAAGCCTATCAACTGTCAGTTGACCCGGAAACAAAGAGCGAATCACTCATCTAACGGCATTCGGCCGCCAAGGTAACAGTTTATTCCACGATTTGAAAGGCTCCGGATTTTGGAGTGCAGATTTCTGGATTTGATCGGCGTATTTCCGGCGCGAACACTGCCATCGGGATGCCGCGATCATTCCTGATCAAGAAGAACTCGAGAGCGAGGCAACACCGGAAGCTGGATGGCGCGTTGCGGGCCGAGAGAGGCGCGCTTCCGGCGCTTCTAACCGACCCGGAAGGTCTCCGCTGGCCGTCCTGTAGGCGACTCGACCTGCTGACATCTATCGGAGATTTTAGAACCACGCGAGAACTTACCGGAAGTGACGAGTACGGTTCTCCGATAATAGTTCCGGAGAACGTCGTCGGTGTAAGTGACACCTGTGAAGACGACGACGACGAGATAGACGTCGGTAGAGATGACGTCATCGATCCTCAGCTGGGTGACGTCATGTCTGATGACAGCGTGGAGGTATTACGTCATGATCCGGAAGCGGAATCAGTCAATCGTAAGTATTTATATATTGTTGAAGTTTATCACTAATAACTTTATTCTGGTTTACATCGAGCATCTCTGCTCTAAGAAGTTCTGATGTTTGTCGTCATTATGTTGCGCGCTTGCACACACACACACACACACACACACACACACACACACACACACACACACACACACACACACACACACACACAGTCATCACACGCACGCACACATATAAGTCTATATTGGTTGGGCGTCACTTATTTGCACTCCCTCCTCAAATATACCTGTCTAAGAGGATACAAAATCAACTACCCTGGTGGTATACTGTTTGTAGCCGCTAATGATAGGTGCGTGTCCACAAAATAACCCAAAACCTCTCAATTTATGGACCACTGCTGCAACAACTAAACAACAACAATAACTCACAACAACGACAACAACAACAATAACTCACAACAACAACAACAATAACTCACAACAACGACAACAACAACAATAACTCACAACAACGACAACAATAACAATAACTCACAACAACAACAACAATAACTCACAACAACAACAATAACTCACAACAACGACGACAACAACAATAATTCACAACAACAACAACAATAACTCACAACAACGACAACAACGACAATAACTCACAACAACGACAACAATAACAATAACTCACAACAACGACAACAATAACAATAACTCACAACAACGACAACAATAATTCACAACAACAACAACAATAACTCACAACAACGACAGCAACGACAATAACTCACAACAACGACAACAACGACAATAACTCACAACAACGACAACAACGACAATAACTCACAACAACGACAACAATAACAATAACTCACAACAACGACAAAACCATCAAAATATTGATTAGATCAACATGATGATGATGATGATGATCATCATCATCATCATTACCATCATTTACATATATACATCAACAAAATCGTCACAATCGCCATCATTAATAACAACATTTAGCCAGTGATCAATAGTTTTAGGCAGCGGTGGGGGGGGGGGATCCCGGTGACCTTAACATAACAAAAACCCTTATATCTATAGTCCACCAGTTCTCGGATCCAGATCGTTATAACTATATCACATGACATCCCTGAAGGGAAAAATTCCACCCCGACATCTTGTCCCGATATCATCACTTCCGGTCACCGTTCCTCCCCCCCTATTGTCCCAGTTATCGCGTATTATTCGGCATCGGATCCGTGATCGAGCGAAAAGACATCGCCGAGTCCGAGCCGGGGTCGTGTGACGAGTGGTTGATGGCCGATTGTGTTTAGAGACGAGAAGTAGTAGTTATAGAGACGGGACAAATCTACCCGACGTCGGGGGTCCTCGAGCAGGCCTCGCTGGCTGGGGAGCCTCATCGAGTGGGAAATTAGTAAGCGGACGACAGCCGGAACTGGTCGCGGCCAATAGAGCCGTAATCCGCACGACTGGTCCAGGAAGATTGGGTGACAACAACGTGATTTGTGTGGTATTTGACTCTCGCCATGCGGGATGTCGTGTCGGGGGGGGGGGGGGGCACGGAGTAGGAGAGGTGATGAGGGTCGTCGAACGGCCGGTCGACCCTAATCCAACAACAATTACTACCCGCTCAACGACACCACAAGCCGCGGCTAAGGTTCATCCGCAGGTTTCACCAAGTCGCTGCTGCGGCCTTTCAGCCATCATTCGTTCTCTCGTTCCGAATACGTTATAGCACGGTCTCGGGGTGGTTGAGCGAAAAGCGTTGGGTTTTCTGTTCGAATCTACTCGCTGGCGGATCGTCAGGTGGGCCATCAACGAATAACTGTATGATTACAGATTTATGACGGAAATATGATAATTTTGAGGCAGTTGACGCTATTGCCATATTGCGCAGTTCCGGGGAGGGGCCTGGAAAAACCCAAAACATATGCCAATAATGAACCTTTTTCCACTCAGAATACACGTTATTGTTTCTCATCTCGCAGGTCTCGATGGTCTAAGTCGGTCCCAGGGAACTCGCTCCCCGTGGGATGTCCAGACGAGTTTCGCCCGTCAGTACTCGCCCGGTAGCTCCCGCCCACCGGAAATGACGAATGACGCCAGTCTGATGTTCGAATCGCGACCTTCACCGATCAAGCCGCTGCCGCCGATCGACGCATTCCGACTTGCCCACGAACGGCACAAGGAGAATCTAATCCACGAGTCAGATTACGTCATCCGGATCGCTTCTTCACCGGAAGTCTACCATCTGGGCTCTCGGTGTCACACCGAGAAAACGTTGAATGAGATCACGTGGCGGAATCACGTGAACATCCCAAGAACTCCGTGTTTCCCGTTGTCCTGCGATAAGTTAGTCGATCCCGAACACAAACGACTTCCGGAAAAGGCGTCTCTGCTCGGCTATCGAGACATTATGGACACATCCTATCCGGCAGCGGCCCAAGTGACGTTATCAACTCAGGCCCCACCTATTAATGTTTCGCCGCCATTTCAGACCAAGACTCATTTAAGTTACTACGGTTGTGACGTCACGATGAAACAGTACGCAACTGCAGAGAAGCAACAAATGTCAACCAAAATGGCTTCCTCATTCGTTGAGGCCGTTCAAACAAGTATGGATCCGTCATACAACGACCAATCGGAGAAGAGGGGGTTCAAGGACCACGTGTCGACGACGCGCTACAAATGCGACGCCTGCGCCAAGAGCTATTCGACCTTGAGCGGAGTCACCAAGCACAAACAGTTCCACTGTTCCGGAAGGATCCGGAAGGAGTTTTCGTGTCAGCACTGCGACAAGATCTACACGTCGATGGGCGCGCTGAAGATGCACATCCGGACGCACACGCTGCCCTGCAAGTGTCAGATATGCGGCAAGGCGTTCTCGCGACCTTGGCTCCTTCAAGGTCACATCCGGACACATACCGGCGAGAAGCCGTTCCAGTGTACCCATTGCGGTCGCTCGTTCGCCGACCGTTCTAATCTACGAGCTCACCTCCAGACTCACTCCGACGTGAAGAAGTACAGCTGTAAGCACTGCTCTAAGACCTTCTCCAGGATGTCGTTGTTGGTGAAACACGAAGATGGTGGCTGTTCTGGTAGCAGTGTGGAAGCCTCAGACATTTACAAAGTGACTTTGTGAAAAATCTACTATATTATTAAATTATTATTATTATTATTATTATTATTATTATTATTATTATTATTAGGTGAAAATAATATTCTATCTGTGATGCAATTTGTTGTTGTTCTCACGAAGTGTGGTAACTATATATACTGATTCTGGCTAATCTTAGTTCTATGGAAATGGCATGGATAGGAAGTGTCATCAGCGATTTCTCTCTCTCTCTCTCTCTCTCTCTCTCTCTTTCTCTCTTCTGTGTGTGTGTGTGTGTGTCTGGGGGGGAGAGGGTGTGTTTGGGGAATGAAAGAGTACTGGCACAGTTTTATTTTATTGCGTCAACATCATCAGGATAAACACACCTAAACATTATTATCCTCATTCTAAAAGTTACAACACCTCATCGATCCTTAAGACGTTATGTGAGATAACCGTAAAAAGGAAATCACTGACATCGAAATGGCGTATCAGCGACAGTCCATCGAGGCTATAACGGGACTGTATTAGTAAGTCCTTAGTATAGTAAAAGGCAGGGTAAAGGTTCTTTGTCTGCAGTATAAAGGACTATATGAGTGTTTCTCTCAAACAAAGCAGAACCGTTATAGCGCAGATAACGAGCGCAACAAGGGGATGTGTTTTTTTCTCCGTCAGGGGTGGGGGTCGTATGGGAGTCTCGAGAACAATATCAATCGCTGACACGTGCCGATAGACCGAGAGAGAGAGCGAGAGAGAGAGAATCGTGCACAGACGGAGACAGGTGTTACGAGCGACAAAGCGCATGCAGCTCCGAGCCGACCTCGATCGAGCGAGCGATCTTTCCAGGCCGCGGGGACAAAGCCATCGGTATAAGAGGAGGCGATGACTCGAGCGCCGAGAACCTGTTCGGCGCGCTGAACAAAGCCGCTCGGCGAAGGGAAACAAGTGAGGGACTTCAACGCGTCTTCGGCGATCAAACGCCCGCTGCCCGTCGAACATCTGCCGCAGTCCCACCTCCACCCAACAACAATAATAATCGATCGCGCCAAATGAAATTGCGATGCTCCCAGCTCGCCGAAGCTTCTAGCTCCCTCAACACCTGCTCGTCGAAAGAGTCGGGCCTGGAACGGAGGAAACTTCTATAATACACTTCGGTTAAATAAACTAGCCGATTACAGACGATTGACCCGAGTACAGACAATTGACCCGATTACAGACAAACTCCCGCCGCTGACAAAAGTAATGGAACGACATCCGGGCAACAACTATAGAGATGGGTGGTCACTTTATAATAGTGGAGACTTTACCGTATTGTCCAAGTCTGCCAAGTCCCCCTCACGTCCTCCGAAGGGTGCCGTGTGTACATCGGTATTAACTGTTCGACTTACCGGGCGTCGTAAAACTCTCATGCAAAACAATCAATCTAGGTTTAAATGGACCCGCTAATATTGACGTGTTATCGTCCGTTCACGCCTTGTCTCTTTTGCGGTATAGTTCCGTTTCTGAGCGACATCCAGCTAACGGTGTCTCGTATTATGAGGCATCCGACCGGAAGTAATCCATCCTGTTAACGCGACATCTGTTGAGCGCTGCTAATTGGCCCGGCGACTCCCGTAGCGGGACGAACGGAGAGAGGGAGAGAGAGGATGGAGGGTGTTTGTGAGTGAGTGAGTGAGTGAGACGGTCCGGTTACCGGGGAGTCACATCGTTGGTCAAAATCGCCAATTCCGACGCAGTAGCTCGCCTTTCACGGTGGATGACGTCACCAGTCTCACCACCCCGACACGACCCGACGGCTCTTTCAGTTCTCGCACCTCCTGTGCTGCTGTTGTTGTTGCGTTGTCGTTGCTGTTGTCGTTGCCGTGGTTGTTACATGTCGTTGGCGTCTGAATGAATCATCGTCGGGGCTAATTCGAAGAACCGGACAAGTGATCTATGGAGTTCGCAGATTAGCGCCTAAAGCATAATATTTATTCGTATTCGGGCGACAATGGCGCCTCCTGGTTGTTCGCCAACGCCCGGTGACTGACTGCTGCACTTGTTCTTCGGGAGTCTTTTGTTACGACGGCCCACCGACACGCCGAGAAATTGATTTCCGTCATCGATACATCAACCAAAGGTCGAAGGAATCGATCGCCGTCGTCATCCATCCCGGCGACGCTCGATGCGAATCGAACCGGTTCGCCGGAAGTGAAGGTGCACGCCACCAAGACGTCCGGAAGTCGGGTGATATTTTCTCTGCCGACGTCGGCCGCGGAAGTCGGTGGTAACGAGCGCGACGCGCGCGCGCGCTGTGAGCTCGATCGGGGCCAGTTCGTCGCCGTGTATTCGGCCATTGTTGGATTGCGCATAATTTGGCATCCAGGAGTCGACGTTTTTTTCTAATAGGCTCGCCCCCAACCACCAACCACCCTCACTACCGCCCACTACCGAACGCCCGACACCGGTGGTAGCTCGCCAGCTACTTCCATGCAGTTGCCCCGTGATTCTATTATGTTCGAGCGCCGGGCGAAGCCATTAGACTCGTCCCCGCCGCGAGACGTCCACCTTTTCACTTCATTCGCCATCAATTGGATTTGTCGCCGCCGAGCGACACCCGAATTATTGCTTTCTTCCTTTCACCGAATCGAGATCCGGTAATCGAATGACTCCGGCTGGATCGATCCCGACGCTACACTTGTCTGTATATGGAAGCGGATCCGTATACGGGGAAGGAGACGTTGGCGGCGTGCAGCGGGGGGAGGTGGCCGTTGTTGTTACGGGAAACCGGATCCGTCGACTGCCTTTTACGCCCGAAGTCGACGGGGGTGGGGGTGGAGGGGCCACTCTCCTGCGAATGGCTTCGAAAACAGGTGATAACCCACTCCTTTGGGCAGCCCTCGACCGAAACTAAACCAATAAAATCGCTTTAAGAAAAAGGATCCCGAATAAACCGGAGCTACGCCACCATCCACCATCCACCCCTCACTCGTCCCGTCCTCCCCTTAACGATACGGACATCTCCAGCTCTCGATTTGCATTAGCGAGCCATCGGTAGAAGGTGACACTCGTTTGATGTGATTACGATTAGTAGAGATGGCTCGATGTTTGTTCGTCCTTGCCCGTCCTTCTTGGTGGGCCGCAGCCCGTCCTTCTTGGTGGGCGGCAGCCCATCCTTCTTGGTAGGCCGCAGCTGGCCGAGCAAGTGCCGGGCTAAAGAAAGCCGCCCCTTATAAACCAATCATCGCATTATGTTACGGCTTTGGTACGGTCGAGATGGAGTGTTCTCTCTCTCTCTCTCTCTCTCTCTGTGTGTGTGTTTGTGTGTTTGTGTTGCTGCGTACTAGCTAGAGTACCAGTGTGTGTGTGTTTAGTTCTCTCTGATTGAATTATCGTTGGCCTCGCGCGTATGCACGCGCAGAAAAAAAAACACTGCGAATAAGCCACTTGAAGAAATAGTTACTAGACATCTGTGAAAGTTGCCTTACTTAGCTAAACTATCGTTCTTGGCTTTCTTTGTTTACCTGAACGAAGGGAATGGGGTATGGGTGTCGAGTATATATATATATATATATATATATATATATATATATATATACTACTGTTTATTATGAACTTTTGATGGTTTAGAAGCTAATAATAAAGCAACGGAGCCTGCATGTCCTAACTGATAGCGCGGCTGGCCACAGGTCTATAGCACCTGGGTTCAAACCCCGGCCTGGCTATGTCAGAAGGTTGTTTCGTCTTTCACTTCGCCTCACTAGCTTTGGACGTCGCTCGGCCCATTTAGTCTACTTTGTACACAAAAGTGGCCAGTGAAAGAGCCATTCATTGGTGGCTATAGTAACGTCTATTTATGACGTCATAGTTATTAGTATAATGCTGTAATATTAAATATCAGACTGAATATTCTGGAATGTTATCACTTCTCACTCGGCTAAGTCTGTAATACAAAACCGACATTCCTAACTATTGTTTAAGTTATGTCAAGAACCGCAGTTGTCAAACTGCGTCATCGAAATGCGGTCACGTGACATCAAAGTTACCAATTGCGTCATTTGTGTTGTAAATGTATGTTTGTGCGTTTGAACGATAATAAAGCCATTTCCATGAAATATAATTTAGCTTTTTACCGTTACGGGCATGCCAAGAGGCTATAATGGGAATAAGTTTTGGCACCATTGTGTATAAGTACCCACGCAGCCATATCAGCAATGATCAAGGTGCATATATACACATATACACTAAAATACATACATACAACCGTAGATAGAAGCTGGCAAAATATAAATAGAGTGTATATGTTACATGAAACACACGAATACGCACGCATGCACGTTCACACATGCGCGCCCACACTCACATACACATACGTGTGAGCAGAGAGACCGGGGGGTGGGGGCTTTAATTGCACACTTATATCCATAAACGAATTCGCCCCTCCCCCAGCCTCGGTTCAGCGGCTAAATGTTATCTTTAATTTTTCTCGCTTATGTTCGGCCAGTGATTGATGACGTCAGGTCAGGCACCTCCGGAAGCGAACCGAACCGTTCCTGCCCCAAAACCTTTCCTTTTGATTGGCTCTCGCCGAGGTCGCGACCCCGGCCGCCGGCAAGTAACAGCGCCCCACACGACGTTGATAGAAAGGGACGAACTAACCAGTAACGCTCCCAGAGCACGAACTTTATCATTTCCGAAGATAATCTGGCCAACAAGATCCCGAATGATTTTTTTTATGTGTGTGTGTGTATGTGTGTATGTGGGGGTGGGGGTGTTTCACCCACTAAGCCGCCCAGTCTCTCAGCCCGTTAGCCAGATTAGTCGCCAGTCTTCAAACGGCGACACTTTGAGCGAACCCCGAACGGCCTTTTCCCGCCCACAACTTGACAATGGCCGAAACGCGACCGGGTACGATATTCATCGGGACCGGTGCAGGAGATCGAGATCTAAATCAATTTCTCTTCATCTGGTTTGACATCGTTCAGACAATCAGTATTCACGGTGGCCATTGTTTGACGGATCCGCGTCAACCGTAAGGTCAATAAGGGTCACGAGATGGTTGTCTTGATTTGAGACAGTTTGGGAATTGGTCACCTCGTCTGATAGGTACAAACGGCTGGAGATATATGGCAGGGAGAATATATATATATATATATATATATATATATAGCTGAGATGAATGCTACATTCGAAATACGGACTAAGGCAATCAGTCAAACTAGCATATAGACCGAAAGACAGACACACATACAGATATATGGATTCACAAACACACACACACACACACACACACACACACACACACACACAAACACACACACTCACTCACTCACTCACTCACTCACTCATACACACACAAACACACCACACACACAATCATATATATATATATATATATATATATAGTGGAGGTGGAGAGAGAGAAATCTTAACAAGTGGTCAGTATAGTGCCGCCAAACAAAATCTTAAATCTGAGTAGACGTCTAAATCTCAGTGAATCAGCAGCGAGTGATGCGTTAAATCGGTGAGCTATTGAGTGAGTCAGTCAGTCTATATCACTCTATCTGTGCGCTTGTCTGTCTGTCTGTTCGTCTGTTTATCTGTCAGCCAAAACACAGACCAACGAACCAATCACCGAACGCCTCATCAAAACACTTCGACAAAAACCGGCCTTTGATATTTAAAGGTGCCACTACAAAGCCCCACGATCTGCCATCACAACGAACTCGGCTTTACTTTTTACGTTCCCCGTAAATGACGGGTTCGGCTTTATCCGATCAGTAACATATCGCAGGATTGGCCGCCGAAACGGATCAAGAGATAAACAGTCAGACTCCGCGACATCCGGATCGTGGATTGTTCCAAACAAATGGCTACAGAACGAACCCATAACAAGGAATATCTTCTTCACTTTCTTTTAGACCATAAATAGAATTATAATTCGGAGGCAGAGATGGTATATCGGAACTATCCTTGCCTTCTAAGATCTGTTAGAGAGCATTTATTGTGTGGTTGCAGTCTTAACACGCAGCTTCGTATTACAGCAATATTGTGGTTGCAGTCTTAATGGCTTCGTGTTACTGTAATGTTAATTGTGGTTGCAGTTTTAACACGCAGCTTCGCGTTACAGCAGTATGGTGGTTGCAGTCTTAGCACGCAGCTTCGTATTACAGCAATATTGTGGTTGCAGTTATAACCCGCAGCTTCGCGTTACGGCAATGTTGTGGTTGCAGTCTTAATGGCTTCGTGTTACTGTAATGTTAATTGTGGTTGCAGTCTTAACACGCAGCTTCGTATTACAGCAATATTGTGGTTGCAGTTTTAACCCGCAGCTTCGCGTTACGGCAATGTTGTGGTTGCAGTCTTAATGGCTTCGTGTTACTGTAATGTTAATTGTGGTTGCAGTCTTAACACGCAGCTTCGTATTACAGCAATATTGTGGTTGCAGTTTTAACCCGCAGCTTCGCGTTACGGCAATGTTGTGGTTGCAGTCTTAATGGATTCGTGTTACTGTAATGTTAATTGTGGTTGCAGTTTTAACACGCAGCTTCGCGTTATAGCAGTATGGTGGTTGCAGTCTTAGCACGCAGCTTCGTGTTACGGCAATGTTGTGGTTGCAGTTTGAACAGCTTTCTGTTACGACGATGTTGCCAGTACACCTTTATTGGCTTCGTGGTACTGTACTGGAATGGGTAGGGTACAGACTTAACAGATTGATAATACTAGGTGCGGCAGTATAACATTGACGGCTTGGTATTAGTGTCTCGGCGAGGTCACAGCCTTAACAGCTTTTACTGCTAATCTCCACTCCACTCCACTACTCTCTGCTACTCCCTGCTACTCTGCTACTGTCCGCTACTCTAGTAGAAACGATACAAGTTTAACACCTCGATGTTAACATAATGACGTTGATAACAACATTAATACTTTACGTTACTGTAATGGTGCGGTTACAGCCTTAACAGCCAGCTGTTATTCTAATGGTGCGGTTACAGCCTTATAACAGCATGTTGTTATTCTAATGGCGCGGACAGCCTTAACAGCTATAGATTGTTATGTAAGAGCGCTGGGACAGCCTTAACAGCCAGCTGTTATTTTAATGGTGCGGTTACAGCCTTATAACAGCCAGTCATTATTTTAATGGTCCGGTTACAGTCTTATAGCAGCCAGTCATTATTCTAATGGTCCAGTTACAGCCTTATAACAGCCAGTCATTATTCTAATGGTCCAGTTACAGCCTTATAACAGCCAGTCATTATTCCAATGGTCCAGTTACAGCCTTATAACAGCCAGTCATTATTCTAATGGTCCAGTTACAGCCTTATAACAGCCAGTCATTATTCCAATGGTCCAGTTACAGCCCTATAACAGCCAGTCATTATTCTAATGGTCCAGTTACAGCCTTATAACAGCCAGTCATTATTCCAATGGTCCAGTTACAGCCTTATGACAGCCAGTCATTATTCTAATGGTCCAGTTACAGCCTTATAACAGCCAGTCATTATTACAGTGGTCCAGTTACAGCATTATAACAGCCAGTCATTATTCTAATGGTCCAGTTACAGCCTTATAACAGCCAGCCAATATTCTAATAGCCCAGTTACAGCCTTATAACAGCTAGCCATTATTCTAATGGTCCAGTTACAGCATTATGACAGCTAGCCATTATTCTAATGGTCCAGTTACAGCATTATGACAGCCAGTCTGTATTCTAATGGTCCAGTTAAGCCTTATAACAGCTAGCCATTATTATAATTGTCCAGTTACAGCATTATGACAGCTAGCCATTATCCTAATGGTCCAGTTACAGCATTATGACAGCCAGTCTGTATTCTAATGGTCCAGTTACAGCCTTATAACAGCCAGTCATTATTCTAATGGTCCAGTTACAGCCTTATAACAGCCAGCCATTATTCTAATGGTCCAGTTATAGCCTTATAACAGCCAGTCATTATTCTAATGGTCCAGTTACAGCATTATGACAGCCAGATTGTTCTATAAGAGAGCGGGTCCAATATTAATAACTTTATATTACTGTATTGGCAAGGATACAGTATTAACAGACCTGTGTTAGTGTAATAATATTGATAACAATCTCAATCGATTGATAGTATACCGTAATGGTGTGAGTATAGCCTTAACAATGTTATTATAACTGAACGAGTACAACCATAACACCTTGGTGATCTGTAGTGGCGCGGGTACAACCATAATAGATTGGTGTTACAGTAAGGGTGTTGGTACAGGTTTAATAGATTGGTGTTACAGTAAGGGTGTTGGTACAGGTTTAATAGATTGGTGTTACAGTAAGGGTGTTGGTATAGGTTTAATAGATTGGTGTTACAGTAAGGGTGTTGGTACAGGTTTAATAGATTGGTGTTACAGTAAGGGTGTTGGTCTAGGTTTAATAGATTGGTGTTACAGTAAGGGTGTTGGTATAGGTTTAATAGATTGGTGTTACAGTAAGGGTGTTGGTCTAGGTTTAATAACTTGGTGCTAAGCCTATAACGGGGTACAACTCTAATACTATACAGGTAAAGCCGCTACATCTTAATGTTACAGCGATGATGTTAGCACAGCCTTAACAGCTCAATGTAACCGTAATGGCGCGGGTACAGCCATATCAACACGATGTTACTGTAATAGTGTTGTACACCCGCCGAAACGGACTGGTGTCAATCTACAAGCACAAGTACAATCAAATAAGCGCTTCGTCTAACGGGTGAGTACAGCCTTAACATATGTGTATTACTGTAATTGAGCCAGTAGCAACATAACAGATTGGTGTTACCTCCGTCACATTTAGACAGCTTTAACAATTTGATGTTACAGCGAAGATATCACCCTAATGATCGATTTATATCCCCGAAAACGTTGTTTATTTGTTTGTTTTTGGCTACCGTGCGATCCGGAAGTCGTTATCTGAGGTCAGAGATGCGGTTTGGTATTCATTTCGATGGCGATATATCACCGGCAGTTGTTGCTAAATGTCACAACAAGGCTGACATACTACTAACGGCTGTACTCGTGTCCCAGTCACAGTCACACAGGTCGTCGTGTTCTAAGTACATCCATATCTGACGTGTAAATAGTGTAGCTCACAACAAACTGAATCAAACGCTCTCTCTCTCTCTCTCTCTCTCTCTCTCTTCTCTCTGTCTATCTATCTATCTATCTATCTATCTATCTATCTATCTATCTATCTATCTATCTATCTATCTATCATATATATATATATATATATATATATATATATATATATATATATATATATATATATAGAGAGAGAGAGAGAGAGAGAGACGGAGAGTTGCTGTAGTAATATATATATATATATAATATATATATATAAACACTGATGACAGAATTTAAAACAGAAGTACATATATAGATTGTGTAACTTAGGCACATTGTTATAGATATATATATATATATATATATATATATATATATATATATATATATATATATAAATGAATGTTTTTAGTTTTCTTTACATATTCGCTAAACACACACGGTGATATGGCACAAGCCAACACCGTATTTCCATATCGCGGTGTAGGTAGGTGCAAGGATTTTACCCGCGGGCTCTAGGCAATCCTTTCTCAATCGCCTTCTATATCGGCTGCCCGCGGGCACCGACACCATACGTACCTGTTGTGATGCGGCTAAACACGGTTCTCTCCACTTTGGTCCTGCCAGCTCACCCATTGTTCAGGTGTATGCGCGGCCTTTACTTGTCTTGGACTGTCCAATTCCTGGCCGATGTCGGAAATTTTGTGAAGGTGCCAAAACGGTATAAAATTACTCGTAAAGTTTTGTTTCGTGGTCGTAGTGGTTCGCTCGACCGGAGGGAGGTGAGGGAAAATGGGGGGGGGGAGGGGTCGGTTTTCAGAACAATACGACCAAAGCGGTAACGTCGTTTTAACAGAAATTTTCATTTATTGGCGAAGTGATTGTGACACGAAATGTTCAGGGACGAGATGTTGATAGCTAAGTGATGTTTCGTTAAAATTGTATTACTGTTACGACTGCGACGACAACAACAATAACTACTACTACTATTACCGCTACTACTACTACTACTATTACTACTACTACAATTACTATTACTGGGGTGTCTCCATGGCCTAACTAGTAGGACCGTTGGCAAAAGATATATAGCACCTGGGTTCAAACCCCGGCCGAGCTATGCCAGAAGAGCGTTTTGTCTTTTACTTAATTCGCTTCATTACCTTTGCAGGTCGCTCGGCCCATTTAGCCTACCATGTGCACAAGAGTGGCCGTAAAACATCAATATTTATCACATATTTTCTATTACTACTGCTACTACTACTACTAGTAATAATAATAATAATAATAATAATAATAATAATAATAATAATAATAATATATTCTGCTGCTACTATTGATGTTGTTGTTGTTGTTGCTGCTGCTGCTGATGATGATGATGATGGTAGCGGTAGTAGCAATGAAGATGATGATGAAGATGATGGGCTCACTAGCAATATTAATTGAAATAGTTATTGACAGACAGACAGACGGACGGACGGACGGACTGACGGACGGACGGACGGACGGACGGACGGACGGACGGACGGACGGACGGACGAACCGTTGACCGAACGGAAAGACAAATCACTGTTCTACTGAATTGTGCAGTGATAGATATATGGATTGTTTGATTAATTGGGTGATCGATTGATTGCTTGGTTGATTAAATAATTGATTTAGTAAAAAAGTTAATGTTGCTGTTTTACGGCCACTTTTGTACACAAGGTAGGCTAAATGGGCCGAGAGGGACTTCTAAAGGTAATGAGACGAAATTAAAGATGAAA
Source organism: Paralvinella palmiformis (assembly GCA_025642065.1). Taxonomy (NCBI): domain Eukaryota; kingdom Metazoa; phylum Annelida; class Polychaeta; order Terebellida; family Alvinellidae; genus Paralvinella; species Paralvinella palmiformis. Next base: position 515,254 of record JAODUP010000065.1, on the reverse strand, counting down.
CACCCTACCAGTTGGGCCAGGCAGGCGCGTAGTTGTTGTTTGATTGATTGATTGATTGATTGAGTGAGTGAGTGATGATGAGTGAGTGAGTGAGTGAGTGAGTGAGTGAGTGAGTGAGTGAGTGAGTGAGTGAGTGAGTGAGTGAGACGGAAGTGACTGATGGAAGGGATACATACGCAGATGAGTCAGTGTCGATTCACAGGTGCAAATCCCATAATTACAGGAAACACTGACGATTAACAGTGTACCGACAAACCTCTACCAACCTGTATACAGGTAGCAACAGACTATAGATACAACATACGCACACACACCGTCAGATAGCTCAGAGGTCGACTTAAATGACACTAAGGCACTAACAACATCCCTATAAGCATAATAAGGCATTAAGACGCCGAGAACATTTCTATAGGCATACCAAGGCACTGCTCCGATAAACCGTGGGCCATTAACACACCTGTGTATCTCCGCGCCGCCCGTACGTACTATCGTACGGAGAGAATACGATGATTGGTCGCCATTAAACACGTGTCTAGATGCCTTAGCGCCACCGAAATGCCGGTTCCAGAACGGAAGACCGAGGAAAGACTTTGAACTAATTCCCAGGATGGTGATTCACCGGGGTCGGGCACATGTTGGGCCATTAGCAAATGCGATTCGAAGAGGTCGCTAATAGATAAAAGAGCAGGCCAAAGGTATGCCATATCGGAGGCGACAGGATCCGGAATGCTTCATCAGGAGCAGCGTTACGCCCCATTTCGTTTTAGTCCCGTACCTCCCCCCCCCCCCAGTACTTCAATCAAATGCGAGGATACCCTCTTCTAGGAATTATTGCAAGGAAGCGAGTCTCGGGATCACCTCCACCCCACTTTCCGGACGATGAGATCTGTATAATATAGCAACTGTCCGGAACAAGTTCCAGATTATGTTTCGCCGTTCCACCCCCATTTTACCATAGACCACACTCATTCCCCCAAACAGCCGCTTAATTAGACAAACGACCAGTTGTGACGTCAATCAAAACTGACCAAAGAGAGAACTCGGTTCCAAACTTCCGGCCCACGTGACTCGGTTCCCGAGACTGCCTTCTGGATAGTCTGACGCCCGCCGCCATACTATGACACTATCTATTAAATCTTCTGAAGGAATTCGAAATAACAGGAATAAAACTTGTGAAAATAGGCTGCATGCTTTTTGTTGAGGAATACATGAATATTTAAAATGCTGGCGGAATATTTCGGCTCGAACTCCCATCACTCTTGAAACCTATTGCGCCCTCTACCTGCTGTAGGTGAAAACATTGTATAAGTAATGTGTGCTATGGACTATATAACAATAGCAACATCAACAATAATGATACAATAATAATAATAATAATAATTATATCTTTAAATATATTTGTAAATTAATTAATAAAAAGCATACGTGCCATATCTTAAGTCAATAATGAACCTTACACCGGGTCGGTGAGATCCTATAGGCTTCCCATCTGGATCAATTCTGGAGCGAAGGTCCGGACGAGTGATGGACACTGGTAGTTGGTATCCAGAATGCACGAAGATCAAAGACGGTGCAGCCAGCGATGTCTGTCTGGCTCCAGAGATGCCATAACACATCCAGAACACTGCTCATACACCTGGCACGGGATGCCTGGAGAGGCAATATGTTTCTTAGCCAAAGTTTACAACTAACGTCAATAGCCAACTGGCTACTGAGCTGGTAGCTATGGGTGATTGGCTAAAGCATTGCCTTGTTTTTAGCCATTATCATTGGCTATTAACGTTCGTTTGGGCTATTATACGCTGACATTAACCAGCAATGGGGAGGGATTGAGGACAGATAATATGGTGCAGTGAAAATTGGGTCGCACTCGGTTCGAATCTAGCCACTTGCTCCTGATCTTTCAGCTAATGTTTCCGTGTTACAGTCGGTAACGTATTGTAGTGAACTCGGTGTTGAAAAGTCGAATTTCAATCTTGACTATGTCTGTGGGATGTTTCAACTTTCATTACGAGGCTTCGCCCCGATTAATTTCATATCCGCGGAGGGTGACCCCTCGGTCATATGTCCTTGGTCTGTCTAACCTCGAAGACAAACCTATCATCAGTCATAGATCACTTGATTGATCTTATCCGAGTCATTAATAAACAGTTGTCAAAGGGTATCTTCCTGCAGATATGAAATAATTGCTTAAAACACCCAACCGAGATATGTAAGACATGTAAACTTTGATCTGGACATCTGAATTATAGGGATCATCAATAATTAAATATTTAGATATATTGAATATTTTAATTGAAGACGCATATTAACTGAATTATCTGTTCAATCGATACTAATTCCCTACAGGAAAAAATTTTGCTCATATTCTCATTTACAATAAGATATCCTTTGCATATATAAACAATCAAATAATTAAACGTGCGCTTGAAGATAATTAGATTCTCGCATAAAAACACATCTACCTATTGGTCAATTTTGTTACGCGTGCTTAAGTATTTACACAAGGATGCACACGTAGTACACTGAGGGCACGGGGAAAATACGCGATAAATTATGGCCGAAATGGCCAACCATACAAATACGTCCCAGCCCAAAATATGAATTTTAATTACCGCAAAACGAAACGTTAGAAAGAACTTCGATTGTTAATCTGTTACGGTAAGTTAGACTGTTAATCTATTAAGGTAAGTTAGACTGTTAATCTGTTACGGTAAGTTAGACTGTTAATTTGTTAAGGTAAGTTAGACTGTTAATCTGTTATGGTAAGTTAGACTGTTAATCTGTTAAGGTAAGTTAGACTGTTAATTTGTTAAGGTAAGTTAGACTGTTAATTTGTTAAGGTAAGTTAGACTGTTAATCTGTTAAGGTAAGTTAGACTGTTAATCTGTTACGGTAAGTTAGACTGTTAATTTGTTAAGGTAAGTTAGACTGTTAATCTGTTCATGTAGGTAGTTTCGATGTTTTATTTCCATTGTTCGTGGAGTCTAATTTATAGATAATCCTCAGCTGTGCTCCAGAGATCCAGATGATCAATCTGAGCATCACTGGACACTAATTAACCTGGCTGTTAGATGTTTGCGGATTAGGAATTAAGTAGCGCGTTTGGTATCTGCACCTAACATCTAACACTTGGTTTCGCACACAGACACACATACACACACGCGCGCGTACACACGCACACACACACACACACACACACACAAATATTTACAAGTGTCCTAACAAATGGTTTATTCCGTTTGGACCAAAATAACTAGACCAGGGTATATTTTATGGGAACAGGTGTACACATAATACACATAATACACATAATACACAGCTAACCTTTGTGTGTCTAGTGCCATGTTAGCGTCATGTTATTGTATATATGGCTGTGTATGGGGCGGGGAACTATTGTGTACTGTCATTGTGGTGGTGGTCTGTGCCATATCTGTTTGGGTGTGTCTGAGACCGCGTTATTGTGGGTCTGTCTCGTGCCATGTTATTGTGGGTCTGTCTCGTGCCATGTTATTGTGGGTCTGTCTCGTGCCATGTTATTGTGGGTCTGTCTCGTGCCATGTTATTTTGGGTCTGTCTCGTGCCATGTTATTGTGGGTCTGTCTCGTGCCAGGTTATCGTGGGTCTGTCTCGTGCCAGGTTATTGTGCGTCTGTCTCGTGCCAGGTTATTGTGCGTCTGTTTCGTGCCATGTTATTGTGGGTCTGTCTCGTGCCATGTTATTGTGGGTCTGTCTCGTGCCAGGTTATTGTGGGTCTGTCTCGTGCCAGGTTATTGTGGGTCTGTCTCGTGCCATGTTATTGTGGGTCTGTCTCGTGCCATGTTATTGTGGATCTGTCTCGTGTCATGTTATTGTGGGTCTGTCTCGTGCCATGCTATTGTGGGTCTGTCTCGTGCCATGTTATTGTGGGTCTGTCTCGTGCCAGGTTATTGTGGGTGTGTCTCGTGTCGTGTTATTGTCTGGGGTATATGTTATTATACGCTGTCCCCGCTGCCATGTTATTATGAGCGGTGTATATATGTGTCTCATGCCATGTTATTATCTGTCTGGTGACATGTTATATATAGGATGTTCGTGCCATGTTATTGTAGGGCGTCTAATATCATATTATTATAGATTGTGTCCAGTTATGTGTCATTGTGGCTGTGTCGCGTGTCGTGCTATTGCTGGGTGAATAGTGTCATGTTATTATATGGTGTCTAGTGTGATATTAATGTCGGAAAATTAGGGTGTTATGTTATTGTCTATGTCTGTCTGTCTGTCTGTCCGTCGCCACAGACCTCTGTTAATTAAGCCAAGAAGACACGGTGAGTGTTATTACCGTTTAGACACGTGGTCCACAGGGGTGGGTTGCCATTAACGATCAAATATAAACAAAGAAACATCTTCTGATCTCCGTAGTTCTCCTGAAACCTGGATCAAAATCACCTAAAACCAGAACACGTACACACAGACACACACACACAGAGAGAGAGAGAGAGAGAGAGAGAGAGAGTAAAAATTAGCATATTCATGCCGAATTCATAACAACTGATAGATTAAGAAGGTGTCCTATTTTGTTTAAACGACCTTGACTTTATTGCCATTACGTCAGAGATATTACCATATCATTGTCAATATCATTAAAGAGTCTCGTACTTCCGCGCTTAGGATTGGGAGGGGGGGGGCAGCTGTATTATCGTATATTTCCGGAAGTAGTCACGAGATCATAATTATTAGTTTGGAAATATTGGCTCTATAATTAAAGCTATAATATCTTTCAGTTGCTTGTACGAATACAACAATCAGTCTAAAAACAATTATCTGGCAGTATTGTGAGCCCCGTGTCCCCCGTGTCCCTATAGAACGATTCATTTTCACACCTTTTACTCCGGAATCCCACCAACACGCCTCGGTAACTGTTAGCGTTATAAATAGTAACCGGACTCTCGAGGTGGCACTTGATAACAGAAAGATGTCACGGATATATCGGGGTCGATTTCTCCCGGGGACGAACTGGCCAAGAAAAAACAAACAAATAGCGTATCTTATGATTTCAACCTGTCGCCAACGAGTCGCACCTAATCGGACACCCGAGCTGCGCATGCTCGGTAGACGGCGTGACACGTGTCTTTATGGAGGCCGACATTTTGTTTGTTGTCCTTTCGGCCGCTGTTTATCTTTGTCGAGCGAGCGAATTTCGACCGACGGACGGACGGACGGACGGGTGCGTCTTGGCCGTGGATAGAGACGCGTCAAGGCCGCGGTTGGCTGGTTTATACGTTCGCGCGGCGAACGGCCTCCTTTCCGTCAGCAAATCCCTTCCAGATGAAGTTGACAGGACCCGGAACATATCGGCCAGGTCAGAGGCGGCGGAAGAAAAGCAAACAAGAGGCGAGCTTAATCTCGGATCCGAAGCTGTTCCAGATACATTCGGCTATGAATTACGAGCGCAACGCTTTGGCAACGGTCTAGCAACGGCCATCAAAAGGCGATTAGTTCGAGCGAAAGTCGATCATCGACCGGGGATGGATAGCGATTTGTCATCCGGACAAAATGCTCCCAGATTCGGTAACCCGGAGAGTATTGTTTTCTTCGGCTCCCACTTATACTTGAACGGTTTTCCTGCACGCCTTTCCTCCGAGGGGCGGAGAAGTGGGGGGATGTCCCTGCAGTTTCGGCATCGAAAGAAACAAGTTTGGAATTTCGTGGGCAAAGATGCCCGTCAGATCCGCGATCGAAATTCCGACGGCGCAATTCATCCGGAGCCGAGATCGCAGGTGAAGCCAACAAGAAAGAGGCCGACATTCTGGATCGATCGGTTGAAACGTATACGTAAATTATCCTGACCTAGGATGACGACATGGGCGGATGGGATGGTGCGCGGACAAAGTAGCACCGCAGCAGATACACGCACAGCTGCTAATATTTACAGCGCAGACGATTCCACGTGCAGTTATCAGATATAGGAATGGCTGCTCCGACTCAGGTTGTGGGCAGCCAGGGACTCGGTTTGGTCGAAAAAGCAGATGCTCAGACGGCATGCTTTGTTTACTAAATAGTGTTACGAGAATGGCTGCCATACGGGGGGTGCTTCGGATCTAGCTCGGTTCGGACTTCTAGCCACATCGTACCCTTGAGTATTGAACAGTTCCCGATTACGCGTAAACATATCGCCGAGTTGTTCTTACTCATCCAGAAGAGGAGATGAGGATAACTAAATCGATATTTGACTAGCTAATTTCTTACTCCTCAATGAAAATTTGTTAAATGTTAGATTTCAATTAGAACAAAGAAATAAGAAAATAATGCTATTAGTTATTACACACACACACACACACATATATATATATATATACTTGTTATGAATTAATGTTAAATTTTTAATGCAATTTTCAGCTAGATACGATATGTATACCTGGCACCATATAGCACAAACGCTAACTCAGCATAATGTAAACGGAAAGACGAGAAATATTTGTCGCATGTTACTGAACTAGAATCTCTCTCTCTCTCTCTCTCTCTCTCTCTAACCCCCCCCCCCTCTCAGTCCCCCTCTCTCTCTCTTTCTCTCTCACTCTCTCTCTCTCTCTCTCTATATATATATCCTTGAAGATTTTAGCGCAATGATTAGAGCACTGGGCTATCAAAATGGATTTTGATACCTTTAGAGTCGTCAACTGTTTATATAATATAATAATACTAGTATTCTATATAATACCTTAACCAACTCGAGTTGATTTAATGCGCTTTACATTTTATACACAATTAAAACATATCTAATGTATGTTTGTGGAGAGTTAAAATCGACGACGGATATGATCCATCGCAATCCGGAAGTTAAACGGGGGTCCGGATCAGATATATGGATCAAAGATCTGGATCAAAGATCTCAATGATGATATTCCTCACTGTTTGGAATTGTCTCTGTGGCATTTCGTACTGGAGCCAGCGATAAAGTCATACTTCGGTGTAGTTGATGGAACTTTATCTAGGTCAACATTGGGGAGGAGGGGCCTGGAAGATAAACAATGGGATACAGTCATAACAATAACAAATAACCCATTTCAAATAACATCAAATTTAGGTTTTGATATTTTATTTTATTTCTGCAGAGGGAGATTAGATCCGATACGCTCCGCACTGAGTTGGTGAAAATATATCTTAGAGTTTCCTATACTTTAAAGTTCTTAGCAAAGTTAGTATGGACTACGGCGTACGGGATTGCAAGGGCACGTGTATTAGTGCCTGTGTCTGCGTGTGTGCAAGCACGTGCGTGCTATTTTCTCTCACTGTCACTCACTCACTCACTCACTCACTCCCCATCTCTCTAACAACCCCCCCCCCTCATATCCCTCCAGCGAGAGAAGTGCGAATTTGTCTAAACAGAAAAAAGACCATAATATGGTAATTTTGGCGAAGAACGGAAATAAAAAGTTAGCCGAAGAACGAAAACAAACAACTTAAAAGAAAACCCTCTTAAATATAATTACGAAGTGAGACGGCCAGAGACAAGTGCTCGCAGTTGCTAGTGTCATGCGATAGGCTCCAGAACACGATTCCGGAGCGGGGCTGCTCCAGAAAAACCGTATCCAGAATGGTTCTAGCCTCTTAAGAACCTGACAGCAGAACCTCAAAGGTTAAACGCCATCCCCGGCCAAAGACAAAACACCGGAGGCTGTTACGCCGACAGATGGCGCGCGCCGGCTCTCCCACGGTCCGGATCATTCCGTTTCCGGGACCACGTGATCTCAGAGTCCACTTGTTTCTATAGT
>JAODUP010000065.1:400000-502500 GCA_025642065.1 Paralvinella palmiformis | reverse complement strand
GCCTCTTTCTCTTCCCATCTCCGCTAGGTGTCAGTCATGTTATATATTGATGTAAACATATCCAGTGTTTACTAGACGGTAAACAGTTTTGACATCTACACAAACACCGTAACTGTTTTAGTACTATGTAGTATGTATAGTACATTGTACATAGTATATACTATAGATACATAATAGCCTTTATATATATATATATATATATATATATATATGTATATAGGCTATTATGTGCGTGCGTGCTTCCATGCGTGTGTGCATGATCGCTCGGTTATATGGATGCCATTAGCCTTGTATGCAAACAATCTGCTAAAGCCATTACAGCTTCATTCTATTGATGTCAATGTTAAGTGATTTGTTTGTTTGTTATATTACAACCAAACAAACAAACAAACAAACAAACAAACAAACATACTAACCGCTTTTTGGAACAAATAAACAAGAAATATTAGTTTTTTTGTGTGAATATAACAGGATAGCTTTCAAAATATCTAACAAAGTTAATAATATATATATATCACACACACACACATACACACACACATACACACACACACATACACACTGACACACACACACACACAAAGCGTTGTTATATAGTTTATATGCTATGACAGTTGTATTATTTTGTTATGATTGACAACTCATCAATGATTGATGTACTACAGCCATATTGTACGAGGTATTCACTACCTAGTTTTCTACACACATACACACTGACACACACACACACACACACACAAAGCGTTGTTATATAGTTTATATGCTATGACAGTTGTATTATTTTGTTATGATTGACAACTCATCAATGATTGATGTACTACAGCCATATTGTACGAGGTATTCACTACCTAGTTTTCTAGTGTTAACCTTCTACTATCACAGGACTCACTGTTTATTTTTTGTACATATTATTGCTAGTTTTCACGTATTATTATCAGTACTGACTCACTACAATACAATAAACCAACGACATTATATAATTAGTTGTTGACAACAGACAGCTGTTTACAATAGATTAAAAAAATTAAGTTATAGTTTAACTTTTGCAATTTACTCTATCAGGTGTACCGTGGTCCATATTGAATTATGCTCTCTCTCTCTCTCTCTCTCTCTCTCTCTATGTGTCTCTCTCTCTCTCTCTCTCTCTCTCTCTATGTGTGTGTGTGTCTGTCTGTTTCTCTCTCTCTCTCTCTCTCTCTCTCTTTGTGTGTGTGTCTTTCTCTCTCTCTGTGTGTGTGTGTGTTTGTATGTCTGTCTGTCTGTCTCTCTCCTCTCTCTGTGTGTGTGTGTGTGCGCGCGTCTGTCTGTCTCTCTCTCTCTCTCTATATATATATATATATATATATATGGCTGGGGTACCCCCAGCAGCTGAACCTTCTGGGGACAGCCCTATGCGCGTGTGTGGGTGTGGGTGTGTGTGCGTGTGCGTGTATGATGTGACGCGTCCTATTTACAGACCCTGTGTATGTGGTATGCCTGTATCTAGCTATATAGGCATAAATCTTGTCTACGTTACTATGTAAATATAACAATATATGTGGTTGTTAGAGCTGATTTAAACCTGTTACCGTACTATAATATATGTCATTCAGAGATTGTTATACAAGGTACAATTCTAGCTAACTACAACACCATCTATATAAATAAAAGTGAATATACGCTCGCGCACGCGTGTGTGTGTAATATATATATATATATATATATATATATAAGCGATTCTGCTTGTGTTTGTTTGTCTGTGTGTTCGCCAAATATTCTGACAAAAGAGTCTTAAACTTCGGTGACTATGATATTAGTATGATGTCGGTGATGCACATTATGTTGACAACATCCGTGTCACGTGGTATCCACCAAGTCGGCGACATCTATCACCTTGACCTTGGCCGTCTAAGGTAAACAAAGTGATATCCACGTCGACTAAAATGAAATGGACTCCTATTAAAAAAAAAAAACTTCATTTTAAATTCTAATTGGATGACAAACAATTAATTTCATATTTATTATTGGAATTGTTTTTTCCTGGATGATTGCTTCAGCAGAAAAACCGTTTTCATTTGGCAATGGATGGCAATTTTTGTTTTATTTGGAGAAATCATAGATGTTGTCTAAATCTCTTCCTTCAAGAGAGTATCCACGTGTTATTTTTATTTTAGGGCTTTTATTGTTTACTCCAATAAATTGTTTACTTATTAAAATTCGTTTTTTTTTTAAATTTCTAAACCCTATATATAAGCTTGTACAATATATAGTAAGTCCAACTATAACTCGGGTATCTAAAAATGTGCCTGCCTGCGTGCATGCATGTGCGTGTGTTACATGGGTTACGTGTGTTACACTTGTGATGTGTATTATGTCTGAATGACCTGTGTATTTTGTGTGTATAGAGCTTACCAATGGCCAAGGTGAGTGACCTTTCATTAAAAACTAGTTATCGTGTCATCCTAACGAGCATAGTACGTACCGTGGAGAGTACACACCATGGAGAGTACACAACATGGAGAGTACAGATCCTGGAGAGTACATATTATGGAGAGTACATATCACGGAGAGTACACACCATGGAGAGTACAGATTATGGAGAGTACACATTATGGAGAGTACACATTATGTAGAATATACACCAGAAAGAGTGTACACCATGAAGAATGCGCACATTACACAATACACACTATTGGGACGACACATTATATAGAGATTACGCACATTAGAGAGTACACATCATACAGAGTACACACAATAGAAAGCATACAACAAAGAGAGTCATCGCAAAGGAGAGTACACACCGCATAGAGAACACATCATAAAGATTAAACATCACCGACAATACACATCCAGGACAATACATATGGAGGTCCCCCCCCCCTGAAAAGTATATACTTCTTCGGGAATGTACACTGTGAAGGATACACGTTATGGAGTATTGCTGCCATGGAGTGTTCTCTTTATTGAGTATAACGGTCACGGGGTATATTCGCTATATGGAGTATAAACGCTGTAGCGTTATGGAGTTTAACCGAGGGTAGCGTGTACCCGCCGTAGAGTGTACCAACCGTGGAATATGTCTACCCGCCAACAACCACATGCTGACCAACCAGCTCGTATAGGCCCTACCACTGATATTCCGCCATCCCTGCTCTCGGAACAGCAATATATTGATTGCTACACGCTATCACGTGACACGCCTGCCGCCATGTTGCTGATACGTCCTCAGCGATGGAGAAGGATCGTCTGCTCACTTTAAGCTTTTTTTTCATTTCTCGTTTCACAAAAACAACTGAACGGCAAGAAAACCTTTACGGGCAGCCATCTCGGCTACCAGCTCCCTGTCTTATAGACCACGATTGTAAAAAAAGTCACTCTACTGGGCATCTGATGTTTGTGTCCTTGTTTAGTGCCAGTCACAAACAAATATGGCCCTTTTAAGCAGGTCACCTGCGCCTGCGCACACCGCAATACCCCGATCACTCGGCTGAGCCAAATTAGGCACTTTCCACAGTATTTCACACTTACTTCCTCGTTGTAGCAGTTCCACAGACAGCGGATGGGCACTTCGGAACATCTTGGTACGAGTATCGCGACTTCTTAACAGCGATCTGATTCTATATATTTCTTAACTGTTAATATATAGAATTAAATCATCTAGATTTTATATTCGTTAGACACGAATTTGGACGAATTGAGTGCAGCAATGTTCTGAACTTGTATCATGAAATTCGTGAATTGGTTTGCTGATTTTGAATACAACGAGTCGTATCAAATTTAGGATATTCGTAATCAGTTATTGGGAATCAGTTATTGATGATCAGGTTTTTGGTGAAGTTACTCGGGGCGGAAGGAAGTTAGGGGAGGGGGGGGGTGCTTGCAGAGATTGCTTAAAATCTCTACGTAGCGTCCAAAACAAACTTATGGTCTTCTTGCCCGAAATAATCACATCCTTTGCATTCAACCAAACAATCGACCTAGGACAACCCAATCAATCTACCTGAACAATCAATCCGTACAGTCTAGCTAGCTATTTACTACCTAGACGATCTGCCTAGAACGCCCAATCTACCTGAACAATCTATCTCCGTATACACTGTCCGTTGTCTTTCGGGAGTCCAAAGACCGGCCCATCTCAGCGCACGTGGACGGCTGATTGGTCGGCGGACGGGCTCGAATCCGTTGCCATGGCTACCAGCGACCGAGGAGGCGTGGCCAAGGAGACTCCGCCCACTTAAAGATCCGTGTGTCATGTCGCCGAGTGGAAGGCCCTACGGCTATGGATCAGTTTACAATCAGACACACAGGCGCGCTGACCAGTCGTGGACAGCTGGACCGTGGGTCACCTGCCCTGATCGTATCAGTGTACTTCTCGCTGCTTGTTTATAAGTCCCGTCCTTGTCGCATCGAGTTATTTTGCTATATAGCCCAGCTTCCGGTAAGACACGTGACGTATGCCAGAGTGAGCTCGAGAAAGCCTTCCCGGATTCTTCTCGTTCCTGGATAGTTTCGGTCGCAACTCAACCGTGACGCTCCCACGCGTGACGACTCCGCTGGCATCTCGTGGCGATACCTGTCCACGTTCCTGGCTTGTTTCACCGTCTCCAGAGACAATCTTGAACTGCGGCGAATTATGTGCCGGCTCTTGGATGTAGAACACGTCATTATAGCGTCACAAATTTATTCCCCACAGATCGTCTGCTTCTAGTAATGGCTTGACATCCGGGCAGCAACTGTACCTTCTTCCTGTAAGTTTCTTCAAATTATGCCAAAGGCTTTCTTTACCAACGATCGTTTCGGATCAGTTGATCCAGAAACTATGATCCAGAAACCCGTTGACGAAGACTACGCGGCGGGAGCAATGCGCGAATCAACAGGATCGGAAGGGTCACGTGTCAGCGTCGATTCCGGTCTGGGAGAAGATCACGTTCAGCGCGACGACAGCATCGTTGACCAGACAGCTACTTCGAGCGTCATTAAAAGTGTTGACGACGTGCTGAGACAAAACCGAAATCAGGATAGTATGCAGGACGCTGATCCGGAAGACCGGAACGTGGACATGACTAGGCATGACGGCGAGCTCGGCGATCCCGAATGCGAGTATATTGAAGTGGATACGGTTGATGATGATAACGATCAAGACTGCAAGAGGTCCCCTGATCGAGTTCCAGACAAACCACGTGATGTCATATCGGGAAAGAACAATCGGACCAAAGCGGAACCGATTCGCTACACTGATCCAGAAGCGAAGACACAGAGGAACAACTCCAAAGACTTGATATCCCACAGGATTGAACGTTTATTACACGGTGAGTGGCAATATCTATTATTTGATATCTGATTGGTCAGTCAGTCAGAGAGCGTGTATATATCATTACGAATGTGTATGTATAATAGAAAATTTCCGCGACGCATGCGCAGTCCACATCTACTGTGGTTTGCGGGTCAGTAAAGCCATGATGTAGTAATATTGAACAGAAAGTGTAATTCACTATCTGTTTGTAAATTTACGTTTTGGGCCATTCACCGAACTAAATCGATCTACAAGTTGTTGTAGCAGTTTAATTTTTATTAAATTATCTTTTACTATAATAGATCAGTTTATTTGTATGGGGAAAGCTGGCAGTTTATTTTTGTCGAAAATGTTATTGAAAATAAATCATCAAGGTGGGAATTGTAATAGACATGTTATCAATATATGAAACATATTGTGATCTCCGTGATCTCATGATTGATAAAAGAATGTTTTTATCACATGGTTCGGTGAGCGTGATGAAATGCGACCCACAAACGGACGTTCGCTAGATTAAGCATTTCCCTGAAGGATGAATCATTCATTACACACCGGCGACGCTGGGATTCGATCTAATGACCTGTAGTCCTGCAGTATAGTGCCTTCCCATTTGGGTTAATACGGTTAAGAGAGTTAAACAAGTTTTCCCCTTATCCCCGATAACCTATCACCGACCAAATAGGTGCTCGATTAGAGCCCGGGTTGTCAATAATGCTTATGGTAACCCGATAAAAGATCAGCAGCCAGTTAGCGGATTCGAAACGGGGGTTCCCGCTTTATAGTCTACCACCCTATCACTCGACTCACTCCGAAGGGAGAGGGGTGGGATGGGGTAAGCTGTCCAATATCGCAAATACATTAAATAGGGATACATACAAACACGAATACCATATGGACAGGCATGTGTGGGATAGTGGGCGTATGTATGCACTCACACAAGCATACAAATAGGCACGTACACGCGCACTTACATACGTGTATGCACCAACCCGAAATATACAGCGCCCCGCTTACACACATGTATACGTACGAACATATACCTAGACAGGCAAATTAAGACCAACGAAGACATGCAAGCTGTGTTTAGTATAGAGGTGCGCAACAATCTTGTATCACTCACTCACTCACTCACTCACTCACTCACTCACTCACTCACTCACTCACTCACTCACTCACTCACTCACTCACTCACTCACCATTCCCCCAATACTATATATTTCCGGCCAACTACAATCTACCTGCCGTTCACATGTATACACCAACCTCATCCATATATACATAAATTCTGTTATTCTGACAACCACCCACTCGCTCCCCATACCACCACCACCACCACCACCACCACCACCACCACCACCACCACCACCACCACTCACCACCACCACCACAAAGAAAACCCTATTCCCCCAATACTATATATTTCCGGCCAACTACAATCTACCTGCCGTTCTGACGATGTATTACACCAACCTCAGTCGCCATATTATTACATAAATTTCTGTTTATTTTCTGACAAACCAGGCGGCCATGTGTCTCGCTGGTGGCGACATCTGTCAGACGTAAGATAAACAAAGGTCACGTGACGCCAGAGTAAACGCTAAATTTGCTTACGTCATTGTTATTGTAAAGTTAGTTAATCAGTTTATTTCAAAGCTTATATATCTGCACTTATTAGTTGAATCGACTGCCTCGTCTTGAAGGCGTTTGATGACGTACTTCCGCATTACCGGGTGCCAATTTTGATTCCTCTACAGTCTACAGCGCCATCTGTTGAATTATATTTAGTAACGGGAACTTTGCGGCGTTGATAAGATTTCAATCACTCTTCACAAAGAGTGATGATTATATTAATGTATGCTAATTCGCATCACTATACGATCCATATGAAATAAATAACTTCTAGTTTGAAAAGATGACTGCGGGTGCGGGGGGGGGGGGGCGTACATTGGCGGAGGAGGACGAAATTTACATTATAGACTGGGCTGTTCATTTCAACATTTTTTTACTGAATAAGTATTTCTTACATTCTGTCTAATGATGTTAACAAAATCATCGAGTCATGTGATTATTTAGGAAAGTTTAGGCTCAGCAGACGATACATTGCATTCGATAAAAGACAGGTCATTATCACCTGAGGCCGGCGATAAACGGTTTGGATAAATAAAAGCTGACACGTAGTATTCGTCAAGTGAATAATTAATTAGCCGCTAATGCCGGGTTTATCAGATACTGAAGAGAAAAACTAAATAAATAAATCAGACCATCCCAAGGTGGAGATGTTTGTAGGCGGTGGCGACATCTGGTGGCCAGATAGACAGTTGAGTGTAAGCAGCGTGGACTTATCGACCGACTGGCGTGATGAACGTGACGCTAAACAAACCGGCTAAAAAGTTAATTTATTATCATCAAACAAGTCGAAAGCTGTAGCATTTGTTGTAGGGAGATAGCAAATGTCTAATGTCTAATGGGCAACCGATATTGGCCGAATTTGGGGAAGTTTTTGGCGATATTTCAGTAAATTTAAGTCGCGTGTATAGATTAAAATAAAATAAATTTTTAATGTTGAGCAAGGTAGCTCAAGAAGATGTGAATGAACTAAATAAAAATTATCAGATGACGACCATCTTCTCCTCCACACACTGTAACTGTCGCCATCTTTACAGCCGCAGACGATTTCCGGTTAGTAGACGCGACTATAGATATCGACCAATTAGGCGCAAGTTGATATTCTGTTCATATTCCCTGGCAGAGAATGGCCTTATCATTTATTCAACCGGACAGTCATCGGGCGCCGTAATTATACGCTAAAAAGGCGCTAGGGCTCATCTAATCTGGCCGACGGACGAGTGTCAGAAATTCTAGCCCCTGACATATTCAAATGAGCGAGACACGCATGACGTCACAGTATAATGTTGTGACATCACGACATTTTGTATACCAATATTGATTAGTTATGTCATTATTGTCCGTTAACGTCAGATTCTATGTAAGTTTGTCCCGTCGATAATGATCTGTTCGAAGGGGCGAAAAGGCTTGGGGATCATGATGAGATGGGAGGGGGGGGAGTGGGGGGTGGGGAAGGGGTGGCAGGGAGGGGGGTGGAAGGGGTGGTCGGGAGGGGGGTTGCGAGTCCTTAAACAGACGTGAATTTTATATTTATGCTCCGAAGCCTCTTTATAGAATCGATTACCTGGAAATTAGACTGATTGTAATTGGAGTCAGTTAGTAGGTCACCGGGGGGGGGGGGATGTAAGGGGGGGGGGGAGAAGGGGGCGGAGTTAGAATGGGAGCGAGGTGTGCGGTTAGGATACTGATGGAACTAGAAATGCGAGTCCGCCGATGTACTTCGGGTTGATTCCAGACTAATTTTGAACTTTCACCTTTCATTTCAGGATCGTCGCCACCGCCTGTGAGTCAACAGACCAACCCGCAAACCCGTCGCCCCATTATTACACAAACAGAGGGGATGCTTTTAAACAGTAGGCCCATTATAAAACAGACCCAAGGTTCGCTACGGAACAACCGTACACCGGGTCATGGGTTACCACGGAACAAGTGGCCAATTCCGCTTGGTGGCGCTGCCACGTTCATGTATGAGCGACCCAATGCGTACGAAGACAAGTCTCTGGATCGGTCAACAAACTATCCAGAACTTCTCGTCAACTACGCCCGCATGCCTTTGTTCTCGGTACCTGGATCTTCTGGATGTAGCACGAAGGACATGAAGTGCTGGCCTGCAGTAGGATCCAGAACGCCTGCAGACTGTCCTTGTTACCTGCCCTTTGGCTATGCTGGACTTCACCAGCCGTTTTTAGATCTCGCTAGAGGTCGACAAGTGGCCGACGCAGAAAGAATCGATCTAGTTGACCTATTTTTGCTCAATGGCACGCCAACGCGGGGTATTTTTCAGCCGAGGGAATCGCGCATGACGTCACTAACAATGGCCGAACTGAGACCCCACGTTTTGACCCGATCGCCACTGTTCCAGGTTCCATCACGGTTGGTCCAGTTTCCAGTAGCGAGGACTCCAGAACGAGCCGCTTTCACACCCCGGATAGAGCGATTTCAGGAATTCCATTCGAACCTCACCAAAGCCGTAACACCGCCTCCAACTAACAAGAAATCTTCTGCCAATCCAGAATTGAAGCCATGGCTACTTAATTCGGCCGAAGCTTGCGGTATCCAGAAAGTTTCTAATGACGTTCGGGAAAATCAAATCCGTAAAAACACTGACCCGCCGAGGTACAAATGCGACGCTTGCACCAAGAGCTATTCGACCTTGAGCGGAGTCACCAAGCACAAACAGTTCCACTGTTCCGGAAGGATCCGGAAGGAGTTTTCGTGTCAGCACTGCGACAAGACCTACACGTCGATGGGCGCCCTCAAGATGCACATCCGGACACACACACTGCCCTGCAAGTGTCAGATATGTGGCAAGGCGTTCTCGCGACCTTGGCTCCTTCAAGGTCACATCCGGACACATACCGGCGAGAAGCCGTTCCAGTGTACCCATTGCGGTCGCTCGTTCGCCGACCGTTCTAATCTACGAGCTCACCTCCAGACTCACTCCGACGTGAAGAAGTACAGCTGTAAGCACTGCTCTAAGACCTTCTCCAGGATGTCGTTGTTGGTGAAACACGAAGAGAACAGTTGCACGGGGAGGAGGACGACCGCAGCGCCTCTGGTGATTTGACGGGGAACTACTGACATAATAGATACAAACTAGTCAGTCGATTTGTAATAGTTCCGTATGTCATATTATTTATTGTAGAATTATCAGTAAGTGTTTATCCGTATAATATTTGCTTGTGATAGCAAAATGGGGCCGGCTGTGTGCAATAAAAACTAGTAAATCGGAGACAGAAATTATTTCAGAGCTCCTGTGCCGAACATAGCAATAATTACGTGTAAATATATCATTATGTATGTGATGGGAGGATGGTCGAATTGGGGCAGAGTTTTTAAAAACAAATTAAGGTCGTAGTATTTCACATATTCGCCTGTAATTATGAACCGACTGAGATGCCTGATTAATTTTCACTTGATTTTACTTAACCACTTTAGTAATGCTTTATATTATATTCATCGAGTTAGTTGATTCTTTCAGCTAACCGTGCTTTAGTTCAGTTGACTTCAGCCAGTTTATACGTGTCTTATTCCTAGAAAGATAAAGATATTCATAATCGTGCTGAAAGATTTTCTTTCTACATCCACTTACGCATCAGCATCAACGCAACCATCTATTTAACGTGTAGAAAGGTTAATTAATGACCTATAAAACTTGATATGCGAGTATACTAATATTGTGAGAGCGCGCGAGCGTATAATATTTCCAGCAATAATACTAATCAACACGGAGACAAGAAACAAATTTATCTGTCAAGTCATTATTCCATAATCCATGCATCGCCGTGGAAGCGCGAGATTACAGGCATGTGTGTGTATGTGTGTGTGTGGATGTTTCAGCACACTGGTGTATAGACACGTTTCGCACTTTCTGTTCGACGTCACTCACAGATCTCGGCATATTACGTCCTTGCTTTAATTCCCCTATATATGGTCTCAGAGGGGAAACATGTCCATATTATGTCTGTCATACAGCATCTTGGCTAATTTCGTCGACCGCTCGCTGTTTACAAAATCGATTGCAGCAGCTCGAGCAATGAATACAATTATTGGCGAAAATCTGCGCTCGGGACTTGATTACATTCGGCAGACGATCGGATGAAGTCGCGCCTTTTGACACCGGCGACTCCCGCTCCGCGGCCGCTAGGGGCGCCATAATCTCATCACACCAGCGCCGATCTGTGTAAATATTATGCCAAATCTGGCCGTTTTTCTCCTCTCATTTTCCTGTCTCTGCCCCCAAATCCAATCACGGAGCGACCAGCCACCCACCCAACGACCGAATGGCCGAGATCCTTGCGATGAACCACGCACGCACACACACACACACACACACACACCGATCAGGCCGGGACGGAAGGGGGGGGGGATCTGATGTCCCACTAACGAACGGCCACTGGAGACCGCCATTTTACTAATACACGCTAAGTTAGTCATATTTACGAGACTAAATTAGCCGAGAGTCGATGCCCGATCGTCTGCTAGCCATGATTTATAATCCAATAGTTCCGCGGGACGATGAATGGCTACAAAATTGGTGCGAGGCGAATCGTATAAGCGGAGTTTGTTAGCGAAAACATGGTCACCGCCTGATCGTATTAGGGGCGGGCGCTGATTGGCTGATGGCTCGTTGACGTCGTCGTCGCGGGTCGTGACATCATCATTCGGCCTGTCAACGAATCGGCGACCGCCGGATCGGCGGTCCGGCTTCCGGTAGACCGCGGCTTACGAGGACCCGAGCGGGCTGGTTCCGGCCTGGATGCTCCCCGGGGGGTCGAGCCGTGGCCCATCGTGCCAATTGCTTCTGGACACGTTCCCGGTTTTTCATGCCGGAATGCGCACCGATCATTCGACTAAACGGCGCGCGCAACGGCACCGGAAGTGGAGCGGTGGCCGTGATTGCCTGTTGTCAGAATGGTTTTGATTTATTTGTCACACGGGATGAGCATGTCGTTTGTGTGCGAGGCTCCTTCTATCACACCGGTCAGCCGCCACCCACGTGCATTCTGGTGAAATGTTCATATTATCGCCCGGTTTACGGTTTATTGGATAAAGGATTCGGATTAGATTAAATCACCCCCCCCCTTTCTCTCTCCTTCTACACACACACACACACACACACACACTGATTTATATTATTTTGGGTATGTATATAATAATATTTTAATTTATAGATCACGATCAATAGGCATATGACATTGATTATAAGTGTACGTTGACTGGTGGAATACGTCAAGGTCATATACACAAGGTTTTATCCGCAAGGTCATTGTACTTTTAGCCAAAATAAAAGTTTCCCAAACAGCCCTTTCATGTCATTGTGTGCGTATGCCTGATATATATATATATATATATATATAGAGAGAGAGAGAGAGAGAGCGAGAGAGAGAGAAAGAGAGCAAAATAGTGGGGGGGGGGTCACGCACACACTCATACACACACATATATACACACACATACACTGTATCAATATGATGTAACATTACCATGTTGATATAGTGATATGATCAATGATACCATTAGAAAATATATACCAGCACTACCATGGCGATATAGTGGTATGATTGATAATACCAGTAGGATATATTTACTAATAGTACCATGTTAAGTGCCAATCAAAAACACTCAGATTCTGAACGTTCTGCGGTTGGCACGCAGCCGGGATCAAACACGTGACAGCCAGAAATTAAAATCTTCGGGATCAGACAGGTTAAGCATCAGCTACATATAGGTCATGACCTCCCCAGGCGTCGGATTGGTAAACAACAGTATCTGGATCGTGAACGGGCTAAACACAATAAAGTTCAATCATTGAACGTTGTAACCGTTCAGTGAGGTGTCCCAGTGTTAACAACTATGAGCAACAATCCGGATAACATTACTGGTGATGGAAGCCATTTCTGAGGATCCCGCTCTCTGGATCCGTGGGCGATGCCCGGGACTCATGAATCATTGATAGGAGTTACTATTTAGGAAAAGATGAATGTATATATGGATGGATTTGTATACGTCTATCCATCCATATATATATATATATATATATGTGTGTGTGTGTGTGTGTGTGTGTTTGTGCGTGCGTGCTTGCTTGCATGCGTGTCCGTCCGTCCATCTGTACTTTCGGTAGATTTCTCTCTCTCTTTCTCTCTCTCTCTCTCTCTCTATATATATATATATATATATATATATATATTCAGGCAGAAGTTTCTTCCGCTTAAAAAATAGTCCGCAGAAAATGGTCCGCTGAAGTTTAGTATTTTTTTAGACTGGATATATGAACCAAAGTCTATCAAAATGTCTCTCAGTTCGGTTTATTTATCAGCAAAGTGTCTTGAGTCTTACCAGGTTCTTCCGCCACAAATCACGTGATATACTAGTGATGTTCCTGGTTCCAGGTCATGTGACTCCTGAACATTGGTTGGTGTTTATAGATGGAAATAAAAGAAACATCGCCTAGTTTTTCGGGGTTACTATTATTTAAGTAAATAATCCATATTTAAAATTGGGTATTATATATATATATATATATATATATATATATATATATAGTAGTCCATTAAACAGTTCTTGGGGTGCCATCCTCCAAATGAATGTTCTTTGTCAAGGAGAATTACTGTTTATTTAACAAAAGTCACGGTATTGACCAAGTTTTGGCCCAACTTTTATCCAAATAATTTATTTCTGAAACTGTACCACAGCTAAACTACAAGATGTTGCTAGGATGAAAAACTATCTGAACCTCTCTCTCTCTCTCTCTCACACACACACACACACACACACACACACGCACAACCCTTTCATTCTTTCTTCCCCCAAAAAGGGGGCATAGACACAAGTGACAATTATTATTAATATTGTTATTATTATTATTATTATTATTATTATTATTATAGAATCTTAAATATTTTTTATACACAAACAGAAGAAATATGTACTTTGACTACTTTTGTGTGATCGTTCACCAACTATTTCCTGCCAGAAGACTATTATCCTACCGACTGTTCAACTCCGAGATTATAGTATCCATGATGCTGTAAGATCGACCAATAACTATAAGACACCAATAACCCGAGATTATCATTACCTTCGCCGAGATTCCCACAAACATCTGACCTTTATACTCCAATCACAAAACATCAAACATCCCACATCTCTAACCACGTGACCGACCGCACTCCGACAACGAGGCCGATCCCGATCAAAGCAATCTGATCCGGGAGAGATGAAGCCAGCTGCCAGTCACCGGCTGACTCCTGTCCAAACGTTGGAGCCACCTGTCCCCATTAGAGGATCCTAAACCACTCCCAGACCACATAGAGGCTCTCTCTCTCTCTCTCTCTCTCTGTATATGTGTGTGCGCGCGCGTACGCGTACGTGCGTGTATATGTGTGTAGTACAGTTCTGCCAGTTGCTGTCTGAGTAGACGTCTCAGGTCTCAGTCCCCGTTCCCGATGTTTTGCGAGAAAGAGACGAAATTCGGGGGATTACTCCGCCATTAGAGATGGTCAGCTGTCGTTTTGACTGAGGATGATCAAACACGTATAGAAGATGCTTCTGAACAAATGATATACGCCGATAATAGGGAGGAAGAGAGGAGATTTGTTAGATTGACATCACAGTCCACATTAGTACACGCGTCAATCACCGAAAATGAGTACACGTCATCATCAGCCTACCCACTCGCGTCTGACTGTATTCATTTAATTTCTTGGTTAGTAAGTGTATAATCTTCTCCAAACACTATCTGTCTGTTTTGGGTTTTTCACTTTATTTTTTTGGGGGGTAAATTTATTTATTTATTATTTTCTTCTTCAGTGATGTTCGTAGCAACGCGTTCATACGTCACTCGCGATAAAAATGCCGCGAACACTTTGTAGGCAGTGTTCAAACAAATCTTTGTTAAGGGCAGCGTCTGAACTATCTATTTAAAAACGTCAAAAGAACGTCCGACTTAGCTCGTTATCTCACACAATATTTATGGTATATTCCGGTCGGCAATCGTCTTATTATCCGTCAGATTTCTACCTGAATGGCGGAGTCAAAGTCGTAAATACGACAGAAACGGAGGTCATTTTACGACATTCGCACTGCCACAGCTGTTGTCGTAAAGTGCTCGTCAAACAAAGTCGGTTTTCCCGACACTCTTAAACCATGAACACATTCTGCGATTAAGTCCTACATTTCTTTTGTCAAATCGATAACATTTTATGTTGTTTGCTTCTCATAAGGCGTTTTTTTATATATTCGGTGGAAAAAAATCACCATTAGGTCTAAATTGTTTCTTTTAGTTTACAGCGCAATTGCAGCTTTGTAGGAGTTCACTTTGTTGTTGGAATTCATAATTTTTGCAATTGTTTTCTGCTCGTTACTGTATGCATACAAGATGCAAAACCCCAAGAACCATATTTTTCGAGTTAGTGACGTCTCCTCAGAGACACTTAATCACCATTAATATTGATTCAACTGATGACTTCAATAACGCACACACGCGGATACGAAATCATTTCCTCTTATAATGTATGCAACTACTTCAGCGTAAATCGGGATTATTAACATATTAAATCATGCCAGGTCGTTGTTGTTGTCTGTGATTTGTTTACCATCTGCCGGTGAACGATTCGTGTTACTCTAGTGATAAAATGTTATCTATAATACCTGGGTGTCTTCTGACGTGTTGAGCTATAGTATATCTCAAATTTCACGGAAAACTGATGTGTACGAAACCCGTCACATGCCGTGTAAATTGATTACATATAAACTCCTGTCTCGCCTGTTGTGAGCTATGAATGGGTGTCTTTTGGAACGAGGAAGGGGAGTGAGAGAATGAGTTAAGGATGAGTTAGTTAATAAAATAAAACAATTTGGACAAAACCCATCCGTCCTGACCGATTTTAATAAAGGTCACCACAAGCCGCGAACACTTACTTAATATAGGTATCAATTAATCTGTGTTAATTTTTCTAAATAGATCCCAATTCGCCGATTAGCTTCCGAATTATATAGACAATGACATAGATCTATAATTATTGATTTTGTAGCAACTTTTTTTGGGGGGGACCCGTATAATAAATACATCCACACTTACCATTGGTAGTTAGAAATAAGGCCATTGATGAAAGAACTAAGCTATTTTTTTAATTTTATAATTACAAACCTTCTATAGTGGCAATGTTCTCAAAGAGAATCGAGCTCACTGGCACAGCTAGTATAGGGGTTGGATAGTGGAAATAGCCACGGATCTGACGAAACTGTTCTCGGTTTTATTTCCCATGAAGCTTTCCCGTGTTTACGGTCACGTGACCAAATCGTTTGCTAGGCTAGCCGACGATCACGTGACCTGTCAATCATGGATTCAGTTATTTACGCGTTGGGCGGATTGAATAAATAAGAGAAGATTCGGCCATCAATTTGTCAGTTATTTCTCTGACATTAGTTTCTGGTTCACATCATTCCCTCGGAGTATTCTTTCTTCTGTTAGTAGTTTATGATGCGTTTCAGTATCATATGCGTGAGCTGACTTTATTAGTACTACTACTACTACTACTATTACTACTACTACTACTACTAGTGATAATAATAATAATAATATTCACATAATAATACACATCATAAGCTGGTACTCTACTGTAAGAAAATGTGAAAAGAATATTGCATGAAAAAGCAAACAATACAAATTTAAAGCGTGAATACTAATTCTGTGCCTATATAATACTATATTCTCTCTCTCTCTCTCTCACACACACACACACACACACACACACACACATATATATATATATATATATATATATATGGGATATATATATATATATATATATATATATATCCTCATTTTGCTCATATACCACACTACCTCCTATAAATATTGTAAGTCTTCGTCATTGCGACAAATAGGACATGTTTTTATTGTATAAATGAAATCTACTTGATATATGAAAACATTTTCACAACAATTAAACTAATTGTTTTATTAAATCTTCCGTCCTTTTGGTAATTATTACAAATAAATAATTAACTTTCTTCATATTCCTGAGATCAGGGGTCCGTTCTAACAAACACGATTGCTCACAGTTTGGTTTTAGTTAGTTCCGTATAATTATATCGTCACAGTTGTCTGACTGCAGCGCGAGAATGACACCCTTGCGCCATCTACCGAATATAATTGAATAGCCTTGTTTGTTACATACTCGGTAGGTGGCAGTATGTGTTGATATAGTTTACTTCTGGACGAAATATACTTCTGGACGAAAGCATTATGATTTGTATTACCTCGTAGGGCGCCTCCGGGAAAAAAATCACGTTCGCGATGAGATGGCTCGTTCTTTATTAAGACGAGATGATCTAACAACTTTATGTAATTATTTTAATATTTCTCCTTGTCGTTCTATTAACAAATGATCGTTTATTCATTACTTTAATATCTTATCCAACTGCAGTCGTCGTATGTAGATAAAACGGAGAAAAAAATCGTGTCATTCATCTAAATCCATACACCATATATATATATATATATATATATATCCTTTAATCAGCACATGTGTGTAACTACAATGGAGAAACCATTGATCCCAGAGAGGGGGTCGTAGGAGGTCAATTACCTTTTCTATGGCTTTAGCAGTAACTGGAATCTGATAATTCTACGTAAAATAAAGTTAGCAGTGTAGTGTGTGTATGTGTGTGCGCGCACGCGCGCGTGTATTCTACTTCCAAATGGTGAGATATTTAGATACAATATATAGAATTACACAAGGCTCTAATCGTTGTTATGTACTAAATTATATTAGTATATGTACTGATTAACGGACAGTTATAAATAAGATGTTTTTGTTAAAGTTATAACATATCGTATATAGAAATATAGTCATTGTAATTAACGTAAAGACAAAAATTAACACAAGTAATTAACTTTTTAGCTATACTCGTATTAGTGATGATGGTGATTTGTGTTTTACGGTCACTTTTATGCACGCGGTAGGTTGAATGGGCCGAGCGACCTCCAAAGGTAATGAGGCGAAGTCAAAGATGAAACACCCCTCAGATATGCCCACGCCGAGATTCGAACAGAGGTGGTAGTGATCTGTAGTCCAACGCGCTACCGCTATACCACGAAGGCGTCCCTCTGTTTGTATTGGTCACAATACAGAAACAACTCTATAAAAAAAGACAACATAATTAAACATCATGCTTATATATCCTAACTTTAGGCGGCGGAAGCTAGCTAGATCATCATAATTCCGAAGTTCAAGCGATCCAGAAGCATCAAATCATGTGTTAAAGGGACAGTCCACATTCAGAAAATATTTTTAAATATGTAGTGCTTCGAACAGTAACCAAAAATTCCACAATAATAATCACGAAATATACCTGATAGCATAGATATGGGGAAATAATTCAAGTTACTGGAGGGCCGCCATTACGACTGTACCGGAAGCCAGATTCGAAGGCGGGAAGGAGAAAACTCAAATGCTCTGACGTCAAAAAGGCGCTCTCTATACTGACACGGATTATAGTTTCTCTTGAGTGTTAATATCTGAGCCATTTGAATCATCGTCCCCTTGTCAGGTTCCTTCTGGCTCAAACTGATATGGTTGTATGTCATTCATGACGTAATTTTAAAAACGCAGTTGCGTTATGTTTTGGAAATATTCTTTGTTCACACTTGTTTACATGCTTTTGTATGGGCTCTACACACTTCAGGTCAACCGGATGCGTTGAAGTGACGTCAGCATTCAGGAGCTTCCGGTTTCTGTCTAGCTTCAAAATGGCAGCGCCCACAGGCCATTAAAAGTCGAGTAATCAGCACTTTGAACTGGATTATTTAATACGTAGGTGATCATTTACACATTTTGACATTATTTGTGAGTATAGCTGTATTAGTCCTCAAAAGAATTTCTGAGGGCGGACTATCCCTTTAAAGATCAACACAGTTTGCCACCGGGATGTCTAAATAGATCCGGGCCGATTTATTACTCAATGAGGCAGAGAACACACACACACACACACAGAGAGAGAGAGAGAGAGAGAGAGAGAGAGAGAGAGAGAGAGAGAAAAGATGAAAAGACAAGAAAAGGAAAACAATCTAGAAACTACAATAAAACCAAAAGTAAAGGAATATGATGGTTATATGTGATGAAGTGACATTGTTTGACTGACATCGGCTAATGGAGGTCAAACTAATATATCTGTTTCCTTATCTTTGATGCAAGACTTCACCTTTCGTGATGAATTCTATTTATCTAGAATATAAATTAAGTTCTATAATAATAATAATAATAATAATAATAATGTATATTTAATAAAGCGTCTTTAATAGCAGGAGCCAATCAAATGCGTTATACAATGATACACCAAATATCATGTCTGTAATAGCCCCCTATAAGATATTTAAATTATTATTTATCTGTGAAAGCAACTTATGAAAACGTGTGTTTTTTAAATTATAAAAAATAACGACACTCCCGACACACTCACGACACTATCACTAAATTTGATAACTATAAAACAAAATAGAATTTCAACAAGCCATAGTTTCTTGTTTCTACAATCAGTGAACCAAATATTAGACCACACATTGTTAAATGTTTGACCAACTGTGATAATCTCTATACAGCAAAATTTATATTGAGAGAAATCCCTATGAATGGAATGCGTATGTTACCGAACATCATACAGGGACAATTACAGTGTTTACATAAAACCAAACTATTACAGTCTTTAAAAGGACAATATGAGTTAGTGATTGGTTTATTTGTTTAAATTCGGCGGATATCACCGAGCTGCTCGATTATTCCTAGAAAAATGAGATAATGTGACCAGAGTCATTTACTTCCGGATATAACACCGGCTCCAGAACATTTCGACGTAGGTTTTAGGTATAACTGGCTTTTTAGTGTTTTATAATCAAATATTGTTGACGAGATGAAGCCTTATATACGGGAGTTCTTTCTCCAGACGGACGTTCATATAAAAGATTGTCGTGTACATTAAATACGAACATAATGGGTACGAGATGTCACTGTAAAAATACGTTACAACAAAATCAGCCAATATATTTGTAGAAGCTCCACTTCCAGGGACTATATGAGGAACAAACAAACAAATAACAAGAAAGTGGATTGGTAATTTGGATATTTCACGGTCTGGACGTTATGATTAATTTGGTTTAAGTTTTAGCTTGGTTCTTTTAAAAATTACAACAATTTTTAAAAGCAGATTATGTGAAAGATGTTTTGCTGAGTGTTTTAATGAATTGTCGTAATTTATATTACGTAGAAAGTATATAATATATATATAAATATATATATATATATATATATGTATGTGTGTGTGTGTGTGTGTGTGTGTGTGTGTGTGTGTGTGTGTTCCCCGCTTGTATGTGTTCATATGCTATTAGTGGTCAAAATGGCGCTGGTACAGAGATGAATAAAAGAGCTGAACGGTTTACCTGGCAACTGGAGCCAGAATAAAGATTTCATATGG
Organism: Paralvinella palmiformis; assembly: GCA_025642065.1. Taxonomy (NCBI): domain Eukaryota; kingdom Metazoa; phylum Annelida; class Polychaeta; order Terebellida; family Alvinellidae; genus Paralvinella; species Paralvinella palmiformis. The sequence goes on along the minus strand of JAODUP010000065.1, from coordinate 482,123 downwards.
ATTATTGTGATGTCTCTTGATCCTGAACTGAGCTATGTCGTATTTTAGCTCGTTTTCCTAAACCAAATTTATTATAATGTAAGATAGATAAATCGTTCGCTTGCTTTGTTTTTCGGGGATAATCCCCAGGCTATCACCTATTGATCACAGCCTCTATGTTGGAGTCGTTGAGAAACTCCTCAGCCCACCACTCACAGGGAAGCAGTAAAGAAAGATGGAAAATGGTTCGGTTTATCCCGTATTCTTATATACTATATTATCTAATAAATAAATAAACAGAATATGCACTAATATATATATATATATATATATATATATAATATTTGTGATTAATGAGAAATTGTCAAGTTAGAAAATAATTGAGAAGTTTGCTTTTCACCGAATTTGAGGAAAGTGTACATGAGATCAAGTGAGACAATTCTCATAATATTGCGACACTACCGTCATCTTGGAAAAGACTACACCAGAGATGGAAATTAAATGAGAGGAGTCTGGAAAACGTATTGGGATGTTTGTGGAATATCACATCAACAAGTCACTAATGTAAGTTAAGTACCTTTACCACTCTACTTTTATTTCTACGTTAATATAGACTGAATGTATCTTTTATCATATCTAGATAGTTTATTAATAGATAATAGCTCATCACCACATTGTCATAATGATGTGTGTTTGTATTTAGACTAAACTTTGCTATCTTTTCGATGATGTTATCGTCATATGTCGACTTTAATTGTGTAACTGAGGTTAAAGGAGAGGCTAATTGAGTGTGACAGTTATCAAATGTTTAGAGATTGACTACGATCCAGATCTGAGTGGATAGGATAATTTCAGATGATGTAATGTTATAAGACACTTTATTTCTTTATTTAAATGAACTATTTATTTATGATTATTTGAGGTTAGAAATACATCATATATATATATATATATATATATATATATATAAGAAAGAAGACCTGAATGACAGTCATTGAATATTTGAATACCCTTATCAAGGAAACACACACACAAACACACACACAAACACACACACACACTTGAAGAATATTTACAACTGGAACTAGTCGTGCTATTTTGGTCTGAGTGAAAATACTACTATTTCTGCTATTTTGGGGCAGGAAAAAAAAGGTTTTTTTTTTCTTTTGGAAATTTTAAATAAGGAATTTTTTATTATATGTACTAATATATATGTTTTGTTTTCAATTATGTCTATATTATATGATATGTACTAATATATATGTTTTGTTTTCAATTATGTCTATATTATATGATATGTACTAATATATATGTTTTGTTTTCAATTATGTCTATATTATATGATATGTACTAATATATATGTTTTGTTTTCAATTATGTCTATATTATATGATATGTACTAATATATATGTTTTGTTTTCAATTATGTCTATATTATATGATATGTACTAATATATATGTTTTGTTTTCAATTATGTCTATATTATATGATATGTACTAATATATATGTTTTGTTTTCAATTATGTCTATATTATATGATATGTACTAATATATATGTTTTGTTTTCAATTATGTCTATATTATATGATATGTACTAATATTTAAACACTTTGTTTTCTATTTAGGTAGTGGTCATTTGGTTACAATTCTGTAACAAACATATCGAAAATCTGAGTCCAGGCATTTATTATATGTAACATACACACGCACGCACGCACGCACTCACAGTGTGGCTTATATATATATATATATATATATATATATATTCTAAAACGCTCAACGACGGAATTACTCACCCTTGAATCTAACTCTTACCTGTATGTTGGGTAGTGTACATATTTGATCACGTGTTTCTAGGTATTAGATCGTTTGAGTTAATCACAGAGAACAGCTCACACAGATCTGCTCATATAAATACCTAGCGTCGATCAATTCAATCGTTAAACGGTTAATCACCCGGCACTTGGTGTCAACGGTCACGGGTTCGTTCCCAGCAAGAGGTCGAAACTTTTCTAGAGATTAATTTCTCGGCTCACAACATCGTGGGGGATGACCACGTTAAATGGCGCTGCCGTCTGCACTGAATTATTTAAAATAAAGGGGGACGATAAAGACTCCCCGAGGACGTAAAACACTCCGCCGTGAACACCCTCAGGTACTGGTCCCCTGTGAGTGGTGGGGGAGTTGGTCTCAACCACTCCAACATAGAGACTGTGCTGATTCTCCCCGAAACACAAGCAAGCAAGCAAGCAAGCAAACAAAGAAGTCAACACCAGGTAGCTGTGACTTATTGAAATTTGGGATAGAGACCCCTGGCTGTCGCCTATTGGGCAATCAGACGCCCGCGAAGAGTAGCTCAGAGAATATCGATGTATCGAATGGCAGCTTTAGAAGACTTAAACAGGTATGATTGTTATTAATATATTCCAAGCCATGAATAATGTTATGCATTTATATGTTTTAAGCGGTGTGGCTATGAACTTCTTTAAGGAATGTTCCTAGGAACCAAATTACTATAAAGTTCTTGAAGTAAACAGAGCCACTATTTGAGTAAAGTCGTGTTAGTATCCTTACTGTATCCCTTATCCATGCGTTATGTGCCTGTTGAGTTGTATGTATGTGTGCGTGCGCGTGCATTAGGGGGTTTAGAATGTGTTCACATCTACCGTATATGATTATGAATTTACTATTAGTATCAAAGTCGTGCCAGTTCTTCCCAAAACATCGGGCTATCTTCAGAAACATGAAGCTATGGTCCTTCTTGACAGTTTTCTTCAAATACTGCTACTATGAATTCCATGGTACAGCATTCTTCAATGTGGTGTTGTCTTTATAACGCACTGTGAATAGCATATGGCAAATGCAGTTTCACTCTTGTTTCACCTACACCCAGGCTCCTTAAGTATGCATGATATCATCGACAAATACATTAACATCAGTTTCTAACACAGATCGTATTGAAATTGGATCGCAGTATTTGTTAATTTATCAAAATCATCACATATTGTGATTCCGTTGTTTACCATTTCTTCATTCAATCACTCATCACAAGGTAGATGTAGATGATACAGTGGTTCGGTGTCAAGCCTTTTATGATGTAATATGTAATAATGTATATTTAATAAAGCGCCCTTACTAGCAGGAGCCATTCAAATACGCTGTACAAATAATATGTAATATAATAATTCCCCAAATAATATGTCTGTCAAAAACCCTGTAAGTGATTTAAAAGATAATAATTATTTATCTGTGAAAGCGACCTGGAATAGATTTGTTTTTAGAAGAGATTTAAAATTTTCTGGAGATGACCTATTTCACAAAGTGGGGGGCTGCAACAATAAAAGCACAGTCACCATATGACTTGATCGACACAGTAGCACCTGCAATAGTATCTGACTGGATGATCTGAGTTTTCGGGATGACTTATTAACAAAATCTTGAAATGGATAAGATGTCTAACAGGTAGCCAATGTAGTTTTTGAAGAATTGTGGCGATATGATCATATTTTCTTGTAGTTTTTTACAATGCGAGCAGCACTTTTCTGAATTCGCTGAAGGCGATTAATGTTATAATCAAATATGCCATATAACAGGGAGTTACAATAGTCTATACGAGATGTAACAAAGGCATGGACTACAGTTACAAGTCGGAGACATGAATGTCAAAGTTGGTTCTGAAAACTCCAACTGTGAAAGAGCCATGGGCAAACATGGTTGTGGCGTGATGAATGACAATAGGGGAACGCATTGTTGCCTTCTGCTTGAACAACAACTATGTAATTGGAGGCACCATCTTTGCTCCCCAAGCTCACCTGGAAATCACCTGATGGTAGGACAAGCAATCAAATCGACCACATTATCAAAAATGGAAAATGGCGTAGGTCCCTTCAAGATGTGAGAGTTCGCCGTGGAGCTGACATTTATAGTGATCACTATTTGGTAACCACATGCGTCAAGTTGAAGCTCCACAAAGTGGTACCAGAGAGTCAGCGTCCAAAAAAACTAGATGTTACAAGATTCGCATGCCCAGTCACCAAACAGCAGTTCGTTTTGGAGCTGAGAAACCGCTTCAGTGCATTAACTGACACATCAGAGGAGACTGACCACGACGCTACCAACAAATGGGATACCATCAAGAAGACCTATGTCGAAGTAGCTACCAAAGTCTTGGGCCACAAGAAGAAGAACCACAAGGAATGGCTAACACCGGAAATATGGAAAACGTTTGAGGAGTGGAAACAACTCAAAATGAAGATACTGAGTACCAAATCAGCGAGACACCAACAACAAGTCCAAAAAGCATACAAAGTCAAAGACAATGAAGTGAAGAAGAGTGCCAAGAATAACAAGAGGTCCTATGTAGAAGGGCTAGCAGCAGAAGCTAAGAGTGCTGCAGCAAGAGGTGAAATGAGCAGTGTCTACAAGATCACCAAACGTCTCTGTGGTAATTACACTACTCACTCTGCCGCTGTGAAAGGCAAAGATGGCAGCACTATTACAACTGAACGTCAACAAGCTGATAGATGGGTTGAATATTTCTGTGAAGTCCTGAACCACCCTCAGCCAGATGAACCCGCCGACTCCCCCACCAGTGCCAGATGACCTCAACATCGACACCAGTCCTCAAACAGAAGCGGAAATTAGAAATGCCATCAAAGCTATGAAGAGTGGAAAAGTCCCAGGCGTAGACTCCATTCATGCTGAAATGTTGAAGGCTGACCTCAGTACAGCTACAAGAGTCCTGACTAACTTGTTCGACACCATTTGGGACAAAGAGACTATTCCAAGTGACTGGGACAAAGGACTCATTAAAAAGATCCCTAAGAAAGGCAACCTCCAAGTATGGGACAATTGGCGAGGATTCACACTCTTGTCCATCCCCAGCAAAGTCTTCTATAGATTCCTTCTTGGGAGAATCGAGACAGCTATCGATAAGAAGCTGAGACAAGAACAAGCGGGATTCCGGAAGAGAAGAGAGTTCTCTAACCAGATATTTGCATTGAGAAACATCATAGAGCAGATTCTAGAATGGAACTGCCCACTGTATATCAACTTCATTGATTTCAAAAAGGCCTTTGATAGTATCCACCATGACACTCTGTGGAAGATCCTATGGAGTACCTCTAAAGATTGTTTCACTGATAGAGACATTCTACAACCACTTTGAATGCAGTGTCATCCTCAGTAATACATCCTCTGAGTGGTTCCCAGTGAAATCGGTGTTAGACACCTCTTCTTGGTCGTCATCGACTGGGTCATGCGGAAAACTACATCAGATAAACCCAGGGGTATCCAGTGGACTCTCTTTTCCCACTTAGAAGACCTCGACTTTGCTGACGACCTTGCATTTCTATCAGTAAAGCTTGACCATCTGCAGGAAAAAACTGATAGATTAGAGAGATATGCAAAGCAAACTGGGCTTACCATCAATACATCCAAGACACAAGTGATGAGCATCAACACCACACCTGTTACCATAAATGGTGAACCACTTGAGTTTGTACAGAACTTTACCTACCTGGGTAGTCTCATCAGCAAAGAAAATGGAGGCCAAAAAGACATCAAGGCAAGACTCGGTAAAGCCCGCTGTGCTTTCGCCAAACTGCAGAACATTTGGAAGTCTAACCAATACACCACCAAAACAAAGATAAGACTTTACAACAGTAATGTGAAGTCCATCCTACTGTACAGCTCAGAGTGCTGGTGAGTGGTTAAAGGGGACATGGCAAAGATCAATGCGTTCCACAATGGATGTTTGAGAAAGATCTGCCGAATATTCTGGCCAAATAAAAATTTCCGACGGGTTGCAACAGTGCTGTCCTCGAAATCAATATATATGTGTCCTCGACAATATATATGTGACTGAACACAGTTGATTGAACATCCAAAAATACATTGTGTTGGCTTTAAATGAAATTCACATCTCCATTGTATTAGCTTGTGGCTTTCTAGTTCCACGTTTTAGTAGAAGGTTCACTGTTTTTAACATTAGAATATATAACTAGATTTTTTTAAATGGATGAAAAGGAATTAGCTTTGTGTAAGAGTATAATGGATGAAAGGCATTAGGGCCTACTCTTCTGTAATAGTAAAATGGACGAAAGGAATTACACTTCTGTAATAGTAAAATGGATGAAAGGAATTACACTTCTGTAATAGTAAAATGGATGAAATCCAATATGATGTTTATTTGTATAATTGATGTTTTATGGTCACGTGGTAGTCTAAATGAGTCAGCAGGGATAATTGAATCGGTCTATTCTAAATAAATTTAGAATTTACAATATATGGCATGTTCCTATTTTAGTATTTTTTGGCAGCTGGTAAACACACACAAACACACACACACACAGGTAACATATTATATTATTCTGTAGAGAGTAACTCAGGCAGTGAACTGGAACAGTGTTTATGGCCTATGCCTATGGGGGGGGGGGGATTTATGTGTGTGTGTGTGTGTGTCTGTGTAAAAAAATGTGCAGATGTGGTCACCGAGCGGAGGCCTGTCTGGTGAAGCTGTTTAATATAATTTAAAAAATAGAAGGGACGAAATGCAATAGATCTATTAATTATCAATAACTAACAAATTAACATTCTTATATTAGGTGGTCCAATATACGATCATGTGTTACGTCATGAAAAAATACGATTTTAACATATTTATGAACGAAAGTAAAAGGCGACGCGTCAGTTTTCTCACTCGGTAATTCTTTATGCCTTTCTTTTACCATGGCTCGTTGGTCTAGGGGTATGATTCTCGCTTAGGGTGCGAGAGGTCCCGGGTTCAAATCCCGGACGAGCCCGATTTTTTTCCCACCAGAGTAATAAGTTTTTTTTATTCTGACGAATTATAGGGTTTGTGTTATAATAATGTTGTTGCCATCCCACTTTCTTCAACTTTTATTTCGCCTTCCAGATCAAACAGTTACCTTTTAGTGAAAATGATACCGTTATGATGACAGGATTTAGGCGATAGCCGTCATACGGTAAGATACCAATTAATTTTAACCGTAATCTAGCTTGAATACCGCTCTCTGGTGCCCGAGGAGAACTTGACCGCTACCTATCCTAAATTGATTCAGCGGGACATTTTGGTAACACTAATAAAGGAGAATTCAATAGGTAATAACTCAACAACACAAACATCGGTTGGCCATCTTGGCCGTCTGCGTTTGATCATGTGACACTGAAATACAATTAGGAATACACCGTCGAGCAAAATAATGTTCCATTCTACAATTTTAAAATTTAAGCACAACTTAACAATATAAGCCTATGATTGTCCTTGTGGTTTAGTTATTATAATTCCATAATATTGCTAAGTTATAAGCCGTAAAATTAATTATATTATGGTGAAGCTGTTTAAAATAATAACAAATAGAAGGGACTTGAAAAGATAAATCAATTTCTTGTGTTTATAATCATAATGATATTGTATATGTGCTAACCGAAATCTGTTTGAAAAAACAATCTAAATTACATTCTCACAACATCCGCAGTTACGGATGTTTCGGTTCGGCTATTTAGACTTACGTATGTGCTCTCGCCCTCCCCAGTGTGTAACAAACGCGTTAAAGGATCTGCAAGATTTACGTACGTTGTACGATGGCATCTGCACACATATGATATATCTATAATAATAGTCGAAATGGCTTACCTACCTCAAATGAGGGAGACACATATGCTCTGTAATTTACAGCTTCAACACGGGAACTAATTCTAAATAAATTTAGAATATATAACAGACGACATATTCGGTGGAGAAAACTTTGCCAGTTGCCTGAAAAACTCCTCCTACTATCGATGACAGCATTATTGTTTACTCCTTTGACAGTGATATCCTCCAGTCTCCGGTTCTTTGATCTATCACACAATAATGACACTAAACATCGAACTGGGAGATAGATATTGAGTAAAACATTCAGCACACTTGACGGTGTCAAAATCTTACACCGTAATGGCCATAAAATTAAACTGTAATCAACACATCGTATCCACATCTCAATCGGACCCGTTTCATTTGGGATAACAGCCGAACTGTTAAAGAGGTCCAGGCCGCATTCGATTCAGTACGTTAGATGTCATTTATATACCTGAACCAAACGCACATTTATTGCGCCAAGAGCCGCATCTGGTTTGCTACACGCATTTCAACATAACAATCTCGAACTGATAATGTCTTATTCCTGTCTCGATTGGGAAGCCCTTTGAACGTTAAGAGATCTGAATTTTAGTGTTGAAATGAGTGCAGCAAACCATTTGGAAGAAAAAAGGGATTCTAATTTTAGTCAGAATCAAACCTCTTTTTACGAACAGGGACTTATCTCGTCAATAATTGTAGTGTCTCTTTGGTGATGTCATGGCAAATATAAAATTCCAACACATTCCCAAAAGGCGAACAAGAAGGTCTTCGTGAACTAAATAGTGAAATTTAACCACGAGGTGATTTTAAAATGTAAACAAACCCCGTCTGTCTCCATTTTAATTTTAAAGCGATAACCGATACTAGCAGACTTTGCTAAAGAAATATTTACTATTTTTTTCACTTTGTTGACAATAACATTTAATAATGGAATATTCTGAACAACAAGAAACTATTCTATCACTAGAGGTATTTTCCTATCTGAATTCCAATTGTATTACGCAGTAGATCGTTGTTCAAACCGAGATGTTCAGAACAAGAATCTGGCCTACATTGAAAACCATGAAGCCCCGCCTCCGCTGTTCTGGAATGTACCCGGCGGTGACTCGAATTGTAAAAGCACGCGAAAATTAGCTGGGAAGGTCTATTAGGAGAGTGTTCCAGACAGAATGCAAATTTATTATTTGACAACATCGGCAGGGTTAACACTGACGAAGTGTAGTTACAGAGTAAAAATAGTACAATAATATATGATCGAAGTGGCATCATAACGTAATCGTGTTATCATGATATCCCATTGGTATAGGGTTCGGGCATTCCTACGATAAGCGTATTTATGAGTGATGAGCAAGAAATATCCAATGACCAAAAGGATCTTTTATCATTACTTAAATTTGTATGTTACACACCCTTTCATTTCCCCGTGTAACGGTCATCAGTAAAGTAAGGATTACAGAGCGAGACATTGATAATAAATAATATACTAAAAATTCATTAGCTGTGATGACGATGATTGATGTTTTATGGCCACTTTTGTGCACATGGTGGGCTAAATGACCTCCAAAGGTAATGAAATGGGATGATACACTAACATAGAAATATACTACTATGGTACCACATTAGCACCCAGGTATACCGATATGATAAAACAACAGGTAGGTCAATGAAGTACAACAGGTAGGTCAATGAAGTACAACATTATCAGGATGAAGTCAAAATAATGAAAACAAACTATTCGATGCCATTATAAACCTTTATTACATATATACACACAGACATACGTATAATAACAACTGATTAATTACGGAAATGCTACAAAACTGGAAGCCTATACAGAACACAAATACACCAGCTTAGCATAAAACATTTAATAAATGTAGATAAAATCTGGCTAAATTACACCTCAATAACATCGTCAGATTTAACCGAATTACTCGGGTCTTTTTTATTTAGGCTTCCTCAATTGATGTGGGAAGTATACGATATTAAACTGAAATACCATTTCAATAGTTGGAACATAGACAAATGTATCGCTATGTATAAAACAATCTTAATTATAATTACAACTATAAACCATCAAAAAGTACCGCATATGAACATAATTCAAAACATCAAAATACACACACCATTTCCTTCCAAACTTATCACAATTTTGATATATATATATATATATATATATATATATATACACAGATGACATTACGGCACCGAGCAGAAATTAGTCACAACGGAAATACAGTATCTTTCTACAGAATAATGCTCACAAAATTCTGCAGCAATTATCACACAAACAGATATCTCTATTTGTAGATTAATATAAATTACACTTTGAAGCAACGCATGGCATCGCCTGTGTATAATAAATGAAGCAAACATCTACTTTTTGATTTAGGAGAGCAAGACCAAATTACAACTTTCCATATATAAACCGATTCCGTTATTCAGCGGCAAGTAAACAGCAACGAGATGTTTACATTATTGGATAATTTGATCAAGTATATTGGCGGATATCATAATAAAGGAACAGTTGCATTATGACTTCTCCGTCCAACTCTCAGCCTCTCTAACACCGCCTGGCTGTTTGTGTTGACTACACGACCTAGCGACTGACTCGAACAACCTGGAACCATGGCATGGAAAAGATTAAAAACCAGGAAAAACAATACTACAGACATTATTTTGTGTTAATATTTTAATTTTCATGATGTAAAACAATTAAAAGCGGGCATAATAATTTGTCATACATCTTCACACACACCCACTCAAACAATTAATCAATCAATCAATAGCCCTACTTCTCTATTTCTGGTGCACATCGCACAAATTCATGATTCCAGAACTTGAACTGTGGATTTTTTATTAGTTCTATGAAGGTGACTAGCAATCCCCATGGATGTGGCCTGTTTACGATCAGACGTTCAAGCAAAACCCTGTGGGTAATAAAATAACATCAATCAGTCAATGCAACATTTTTACAAAGCTCAGCTGACATCTATACAATATTCTAGCTCATCATTTCATAGTTGCTACAGCGACAACTAATGAGTAGGTTATCGTTCAATAAAAAAAATCGTATTCAATATTGAAGCTCTACCAGAACAAAACGAGTTACTGCCACTTTCTGGGACACTTCTAAACCAAGAATTTAAACTGTGAAATTCGATACAGTCCAGGATTTAAAGAACACACATACAAGACAGTGATTAACATTCAAAATATGTTTATTGAAAGTACCATTCTGAATTAAAGAGTGAATGAGTTGTTTAGCCATGCCACCAGCTATATGATATAGCTGAGGAATGATCCCGTACTGTTAATAGGTCAGTAAACCAAGAGACAAAGAACAAAATGTTATCCATACAGAAAACAAACCATTAAAAAAATAAAACTGTACAAGAATAATAATTACGGCACCAAGACGACGGTTAGTCAGATAATTTCACGTACCTAGTAATCTGCTCCTGGATAGCTTCAGAGTTCGCTTCCGCAAACAGGTAAAGTAGGGTACAGCTGAAGTAGTGCGTGTGACTGTTCGGGTAACGTAGTTGGTTTGCAATGGCATTGAGAAACAAATAACGACCTGTCATGAAGTAGGGAAACGTGCGTCAGTACTTTACGAAAATAATGCGCAAATTTACAACAACAGATTTAAACATGCGAAATCGTTTAGCTGGCCATATAAACACAAAATAACACAGCCTACATAAGCCATGGTCAATAGTCAAACAGCTTGAAATATCACAGAAATAAATTGCGGATAAAATTCTACTAAAACAACAGCAGTAGCAATGACAAGCTCTCCTCGATAGTTGACCAATAACTTCCACGTACCTTCAGTATCAAGGTCAACTGCCAGGTTCTGAAAGATATCCATATGTGATGAATGGGCTATTGTACTCATACTTGGCGTCAATCCTTTCTGATGTATGTAGTTGATGGCCTCGGTGCCAACATACAACACCAGGGCATTAATCAGTGGAATGTTATAACGCGCTCCCGGTTCAGTGGATATTTGCAGCTTACTACGCAGCTCCGACAGGAATGTCACACGTGCACGACTCTTCAGATAAGAATCCAGATCCTACAAATTACGATTGATGAAAGGCTTCAGTAATCCGGTGAACCAAATTTACACCTTCTTTTAATACGAATTATGAAATAGGCAGTTATATATGATACTAATCAAGAACAGTTCCATTACAATCACAAAAGCTTGATGACATAACATCCATTAATATTAGTCTGTAATAAATATAGCTGCTAATAACAGCACGTTTAAATTTTTCAATGGAAAGTTGTTGTATCAAGTGGCAATTGTGTTTATTATTATCAACTTTGATTAAAATCTGGAATACAAGATAACAAAAAGAAACATTTAAACAGAAATTTAATCTTTTTATCAAACGGACATGCTGACCGATTATAGAATTGACATAATTACATAATTTATGTATCGTACACATCAACATCTTAAAGCACATGACTTCTTACCTTCTTGAAGGCAGCCTGGATCTGCGGTGTGATGTTGGTCACGATCCTTGGTGTGTGCGAGATCTCCGGCAGTAGGTCAACCTTCAGGTTTGGTGTGAAGGGATCTGGGAGACGCATGTTACGCGGGAAGGTACTCAAGATCAGGTTGCGCATTTGGATACAGTTAGGCGGAATCACATCGCAGAATGTATAGTAATAGTCGCAGAGGAATTCCGGAAAATCGTGCAGCAGTACAAGCAGAACACGCAGTGTTCCCTGTTCAGAAGACAACAAAATAGTGATGACTTGATCCGCTTTTTTACATAATTACCGTGAAAATACGATCAAGCCCAAAAAACGACCAGACATACCACACACAGAGACACACAGATGTTACCTTGTATAGCAGCTGTGTTGGTTTTGTTAGCTCGGCATTTCTCAAGAATGGTGCCAAAAATCTAAACAAGTCAATAAGTAGGTTGGCATACATTTTCCATCCCTGCAAAGTTAGAAAGGCTTCAAAAATAATACACAACAAAACAACCAATAAAATATAAATTTCACCTATCCATCCCTGACACAATGACTTCAAAAGCATTAAGAGCAACAGAGGACTTTAGGTCTATGTAGACTTTATGCCTATGTAGATTGATTACTCTGCTTTTCAGGACTTACAATGACGCTTGCCCATTGCTGTATACAATAAAGAAAAAGTATGTGGCACCGTTTAAAAGTATATAACTCAAACTGTTCATTAAAGAATCTGGCTGCCTCAAAGAATTACTGGTTAAGAAAAAGAAATTCATCCAAAACTACATGATTAAGATGTTTGACATAACGAAGTTGGAACAATAGTCCTTATTCTGTCAGTAACATGTTTTACTTACTCTCTGCTGGGGCGTGATCGCTAACATTCTGCCGATAAACACTCGGTGAGACACCAGCTCTAGCCATGCGTACGCAAATCCTGGGGCTTTGGCAGGTCGTAAAATGTGGAACGTGTGACTGAAATCAACAATATTTGGCTATGTAAATGAGTTGTTCTATGGTAGTATTTAAAATGGAAGATTATCAGATCACAAACCAGCACTATAATTACTGTGGTGGTTACCTCACATTCCCAAATATATTAAAATTATAGATGCACGCACACACACACACACATATTTATTTAACAGCTATAGCCAGAACCTAAATCAAACTTAAATGGCTGATCTGCTAATCTGAACCGAAGTGTAGTTAGCTCTACTTTATGGACTTATAAACAAGAACAAAACAACATTATTTCACTATTCAATTTCTGTTGTTGTAAATAATATCATTTTTTTATCATTTCAAGGAAGTTTTAAATGCCGACTACTTTGATTCCGTTACATATTACCTCGGATTTATAACAATTATTATTTGATCTGAATACTGGCTCAGCAGTAACGGTGAAGACACTAACCAGAAAGCTGTCAGTACTTGGTAGTTGATACTCTCCAAGATGTGCTCTGGTGCATTTAGTTCGATAAAGAGCATGATGAAGATGCGATGGAAGGGCAGCTGGTGGAATTCTGTGTGTCGCACTTCGTGATCCTGCAGCAGTACTCCGGCAACGATGCCCAACACCTGTAACAAACAAGGCTGCTACATAACGTACAACAATCAAAAAGGGGGTCTGTGAAATCAGCCTGAAAACACTAGTGAATTATCAGTTGGTCAAATAACTCTATTAAAATTATTAAACAGCTAATGGGGAGCAAATACGCATTCGGCTAATAAATGAATGTAAGGTGTTTATTTTAACATGAAATCTTATTAAGTTTCAAGTGGAGACATATGACACACCAAGGAAATTCATTTACAAAATGTCTCCCAAATTATTGACCTATATTCAACATCAATAAAATGTACTCTATTATCTAAATGTAGCTTGTGGGTGTGATATCAATAACCTCGATTTACAATGATCTCATAAAGTCAGCAAATGCATATTAAAAATAAACATTTTAATAAATGTAAAATGGATGAAGAAACAGGTAACATTTCTGCTTTTGTTTTACTTTGACCAGATACGAGTCATATATACTAAAACAATTCTGGATCAAAACCGATAAATAATCTGTACATAAAAGATTTGCGGTGAATGAATGTTTTGTCCGGAAATGCATTATCTGTTTTTGCAAAAACACGTCAGTGCACGAACACCAAAGGTAAAACTTTCTGTGCTTATATTTAATTTAGAAAAAGTTGAAAGATATATAGCACTTACTTTAAATTTAAAGATCACTGCCCTACACTACAATGTTATTCTAATCCAAAGTTAATTCACACACACACACAGACAGACAAATAGAGCACAAGGGAGAGAGTGAGTGTGTGTGTATGTGTGAGACTAACCTTGTTGAGTAGGTTGATCTTGGTTACTGTGTTTGTACTGTCACCGGAGTGTTTTACCAGCAGAGCTATGAGACGCACAAAAGCATCAAGTGTGTGAAAGCATTTTGATCTGATCAGCGTCGCACTGTGACTCTGATCGGCCAGTGCTCTGTAACACAAGTCTACGCACATCTCGGTGCAAAGTCGGAAGAATCGTGTTATCAGGTCATCCGTCTTTAAGATGCCTTGTTGGTGCATCTATGATATAAACACATGTAAAGAATGAAATAATTCTCCAAATTATAAACTAAAATCGCAGAGCAATATATATAAAGAAGAACGTACAAAAATTGACGCATGAACTAATTGCACGAACCTGTGAAACAATAGCACAGAAAGCTTTGCTACTGTCCCTACCAGCTGCAGGCGAGTGATAAAGTGTGACCCATTCTCGCAGCAGGTATTCCGTCTTTTCGTGGAGTCCTGGTGGGTCATCAAACTCACGAGCCTGAGACACGCCGGACTGCATCATGGAGGCAGGTCCAATAGGTGGCTTGTCTAATGAACTGCCATCACTCTGCTGATGGATGGCCTCAATCAGTGCAGTTAAACTAAAACAATAAGATGACAATAATATAGAGACTGCGCTGGAGGATGAAAATTGTCTATAAGAGTACGGAGATGCCAAGTAGCAGAGTTGGTATAGGGATAGTTTTGAGACTGCATTTTGAATCACATACATCACACATACACACACACACACACACACACACCAAGGCTAGTGTGTATACATCCTGCAGGATAAATACCCAGACATTTTTAATTACCCGAACAACTTTAAAGTTTTAATGCAAATTTGATCCGACTCATACAGTCAGTCAATTTCTGGAAAAGCAATTTATTTGTTCTATGAAAAAACAATGATTTGAATGAGGGGCGAATCACTACACAACACACACACACACACGCACACAATGCCTATAACAAAGACATGTAAAAATGAGGATGGTGTGTACTGGTATAATATGCAGATGGGGTCATTGTAGGAATGCATTAATATGAAAATGATTTTGACAATAATGATAATGCAGAATTAAGTTGAACTAATAAAGTTATCAAGTTAGTGATGACTTTGTTTAGTCTTGGAACGGACTGCACATATGATATATTGCCAGATGGAAAAAACCTAGATAAATCTGGGAATTAATCCTAAAAACGGTAGTCAAGATACCACAGTATCAACTGTGCTATGAAGAGAATATTATAATTATGAAATATCCATAATGAAAATGTACAATCTTAAAAATTGTCCCAATTAATATGTTAGCAAAAATAACAATAAAGAAGCACATATAAAAAAGATTTAAAATGAATAATCAATAATGGCTGAACAGAAAGATACGATTTTTTAAAGGAAATTTTGAATACCAGTTATATTATAATATGGTTTATGTTAATGTCTTGGAAAACATTTATGCAAGAAATGAACAGTGTGGCATAATACTATGGTTAAAATATGTTAGAGTATGAATGCACATGAAGCTGTGATATATAATGACTTCTTGAAAACCTGTCGACTTGAATTGTAGACAAACAAAAAGAATCACTGGCCGAATAAATACTAAAATAATGGTGGTCTTTTTTCTAGTTAGTGATGAAAAACAAGCAACAATGACAAATATTTAGGTAATGGTGATAAATGACACTGCAGATCTCACAATGACCCCAACTGTGGTATAAAAAAAAGTCACAGAGAAACGTACGGAGAGAAATCTTTCTGAGCATCAGCTTACAGGCCGTAAAATAAGTTACCTAATCATATTAAATTTGCAACAAGTAAAGAAATATTTTGTAAGGTTCTTAAACATCACTTATTTAAATTAGCCTATTTATAATATATAAGCATATTTATGTATAAATATGCTACTCTTAATATTACTGTGTTATAATGACTAATGAGCAGATGGCTGTATTGAAAGAATTCAAAGACGTAAAACTCTATTTCTTGCAGGAGTAATCCCAGAAGCGATGACACACCCTTCAGGTGCCTGCCGAGAGTGGGCAGCAATCCTAGCCAACATGTCTATGGTATTGATGAAGTCGCCCTCGCTCAGCTGGATGGCGTGTTTCTCGTCAAGGAGGAATCTCTGGACGAGCTGCATCGCAAACACGACTGCCGGGTAATTGAGGCCATTTTCCATTGAATGTGCCAGATGGACGTCATACTGCTGCATGTTAACCAGCTGACTGCGGATCAGGCAGTCTACTGCCTCAACATTAAACTTGTGATCACCTTGGGCCTCAATCAGACACCTGTAAAGATGAAGTAAATATTAACAAACAGGTAAGAGGACATATGAAAATGTTAATGATACTAGTGTTTGTGTACATATGAATTGAAATATATCTAAATGTGGAATTATTCATTTAAATTATTTTATTTCATATCTAGTAATAATGCATGTATTACACACACACACACACACACACACAGATAAACACACCAACCTTGTAACCTGTTTATTCACCCACTGTTGACCATGTGCCATGGGATCCTGCAGATACTTCAGTACAAGTAGATGACAGTCTCTGTAACGTAGTGTAAGCTCTGGATCACTAACCAATGCTCGATCTTCTAGAAGACCTTCCACTGCCTTCTGAACCAGTGCAGAGGCTGTAACCATGTCACGTATGTGAGGAGCCATTAGAACAGCCTCCCTCAAACTGGTCAGTGCTGCCACCTGGGGATTGCTTGGGGGAGCAATGATCAGGTTAAGGTGTTGCTCAATCTCACGACAGATCTTGTCATAGATCAGTCCTATGTTATCAGGCATATATGGCTGAAAATAGAAAAATATTTATCATAATTATGACTAATATTAAATGATTAAAACAGTCAACATTACGCCTGGAACCATCTCAACAGCATTAATAATTATTTCACACACACATACACACTACAATTCTTCCCGCAGCCATCTGCCATAAGCAGGCACGAATGGCCTTTGAAAGAAAAATCCTGAAAAGCAGTTGCAGAGTGAACTGAGCCACAGGCACTTGGATGTGTGTGGGAAATAATTGGGTTTTGTGGATTTTCAAGATGATACGAGACTACACTATTAGAGTCAGGTTATAACATGATTTTAGCAAGGAATATTTTTGAAACCTAGAGGTTCACCCAACTCTGGAAAAACCAGAAATCCAGTAAAAACTGGCAAACTCAATGATAAGAGACTATTTGGCTAAAACCAATTAAAAGTGGGTCTCTTCAGTTCTATTTCTCTCCCGAAAGGCTAATATCATCCTTTCATTTTAGGCCTAAAATATCACGATTTATGGTAGTACCATCCAATAAGCCGATCTAAAAATCTGAACTTTTCCCTACAGTATTTCCAGGTGATGTTTTGAATGCAGGAAATAGTTCTGTTTTCATAATTTGTACCAATGTGTTTTGTATACTGTCAATAGATCAAGGCAAATTAGAACCATCGTTTACACAAACTATTAGGGCATACATAGGAACTCAAACTTAAATTAATGGCTTGATTAAACATTCAATGAACCGCATATGAAGTCAATTACTACTGAGCCTTTAATGATATGTTTTGATAACTAATGCATCAATAACCGAGACAATGTAAATTAATCAGTAATTATCCCATTAGTAGTATAAAAATCCCCAGACAAAATATGTATAGTGGGCACCCAAATGTCTATACCACCAAACGAATGAGATACGACACTCTTAAGTACGGAATGTCTGGGTACGAGTTGTCTTGTTACTGACGCTGCCTTCATTTATTCATAATTACAAAAATCTGATAATTCTACATATAAATAATGATTTTCATTATAAAGCCATGTATAATTATCATCAACTTGTTTCACTTCTATTTTCACTCCATGACTGCATAAGTTTAAATCAAAATGACGATTGATGTCTGTTTGCATCTAGATCTAGAGTCTAGATCAGTAGATGGCTGCTAACACACTGCTGAAATTTTTTCCCCTTAAAATAAGGGTCAAAATGTTGACACAAAGTCTCGGCTTAAGGACCGGAACCTACAGTAGTCAAGGTGCATTTACCAATGGAATCAAATCTTACATAGTTATTGGATGGCTTAAAATCACAACTTAGAGCTTTGCAGTGCTCTAACTGGCATGCCTCTGGAAAGCCCCATTATTTAAAACGAAATTTAGTATGGTGGAGGATTTTTTTCAAAAACCCAATCCATTTTCACAAACACTCACGAGTTCATCAATTCAGATACAACATTCAACACAATTTTTTTTCACAGGTTACGTTTACATTTTTCATCATGACAAGTTTTCTTGCTGAACTGGAACAT
Source organism: Paralvinella palmiformis (assembly GCA_025642065.1). Classification (NCBI taxonomy): domain Eukaryota; kingdom Metazoa; phylum Annelida; class Polychaeta; order Terebellida; family Alvinellidae; genus Paralvinella; species Paralvinella palmiformis. The sequence continues at coordinate 463,321 of JAODUP010000065.1, read as the reverse complement.
AAATATTGTTTATGTATATTGCAACCTACTGTACAATTGAAAACTGATTTGTTAATGCTAACAGATTTTAAGCAAAAACTACCCCTAGGGAACATTATCTATTTAACTACTTACCATCTGTGGTTTTAGCATGGTTCTGGTGCCAGGGCCTAGCTCCTCTGTGGCAGACACAAATCCTGGTGTGTCTCGTGCAAACTCCTCATAGACAGCAATCTGCTGAGCAGTTACACCCCCAACCTGCAAAATTACCATAAAGTGGTACACTATATCTTTTATGTATTACATCTAACTAACACTGAATCCTAGTTAGTACCACACACACACACACACACACACACACACACAAAACCTACCTTGAGACGTATTTGTTCTGGCATTCTCTCAGCCTGGTATGTCAGCACTATCGGATCACAGTAGCGACGTCCTTCATTGCGAGCATGTTTTCTCAGTTCATATTCCTGCGGAATGGACAAGAGACAAAATGATAAGTCTGAAGAAGCTTTGGGATACTCCCTCCCTCCCTCCAAGATCCACAGGAAACACTCCTAACCCACTCTGACAATTTAGAAACATGTAAAATGGCTTTAATAATCTTGTTTGACCATTGAGCACAATTTTGAATCCAAAATATAATTACCACACAGAAATCATTCCAAAAGGAAGAATTCAGTCACTATGGCATAGATGAAACAGGTTAAGTGCTTTGTTTTGTTTTGATACTGGTCATGTCTGAGATATGGCTGAATGGCTACTTCCCGGGGGAAATGAGATGGTCAGGAAAAGTCCATTTATTGACGGTTGAAACACCCAAAAGGAGAATCAATAAGACTAAAACCTTTTGGCAGACAACACATGTAAATCTGACAAATAAACACATTTACCTATGTCTTCAACAAATATTGAATATCTATGGATGTAAACACACATCTATATTATGAAGAAAGCAAAGGTAATGTAAACTACTGCTAATTACTTGTCATCAGGAGCTGATCATAGAGATCTGAGTGTAAATAAACATGAAGCAGTTAAAGGTTGTGTGTGCTTGTAGTAAAAACAAACTGTTAGGTACCATGATGAGTCATGATTTTAAGTTCTCTGGACCGGTGCCTCTTCCCCCCCCCACACATACACACACAGAGAGAGAGAGAGAGAGAGAGAGAGAGCGAGCCTGTCAGCAAGCAAAAATATATGAATTGACATACTGTAGCTAGACGTTTGTCCATCTCTGGTATGGCTTTCTCAACAGCAGTTTTCTGTATAAAGGCACAAGCGAGCTCAACATTATCCGATGCTATTACCTGTGCCGACTGCTCAATCAGTTCCTTCTGGGTGGGGCTGACCACCTAAAACAAAACAACAGTTAATCAACATAGATATAGAAACATCTCATCTTGCGCTTGACAAATGACGTTCCATTATGCCATCAGTTACAAGATAAATCTTGCACTCTAATAAAAATAGTTGTTGTATAACTTTTAATATTACTAAGCCATCTTAGTACAAGCAACAAAGATACACAAGTTACATCATAATTAACTAGAAACAGAAAATTATTGTAAATATTAAAAGATATCAGAGATGTACCCAAATGTGACATTACTTAATATACACTGATGTCCAACGTAAATAAATTATCTAAGCAACAAATAATATTCTATGAAATATGATATAAACTAAATTTTCTTGTCATATTCCTTAGGAGTTGTGCAAAAATCCATATATCACTGTTTAGTTTGATAATATAAAATGCATCTTTTAAATAGGAAAATATTTATCTTGGCATCTCTCATGCTAAACAGTTCTCATCTTTCAGGCTCAGTACGAGACTGACATTACTCGTGCTGAAATAAATCTCCCACTCACAATCATCAAACTAAATTAATTCAAGTTAGTTACTTAAATTATTTCTATTAGCATATTCTACCACAATCTCCGTATAATTCGTTCTACAAAACATTAGTCCCCTATCAAAATATTAGACCAGTTTTCTTCTACAGGGATAATATCTATTCACAAGTTTTTTGTTCTAAGTGGATTTTTTAATAGGGAATATTTTTCCAGGACATTTACTGATTTTGTCAAATTGAAGCACATTTCCAGGACCTGGAAAATGGTTTTGTTATTTTCCAGGACATCTGGGAACCCTGATTTATACAACAAATGTAATAAACACGCCATACTTACTGAGGTCAGTAAAGCCTGCTTGATGTTATTGCTTATGCTGACCAATAGAGGCTCCCTACATGTGATCAATGCCATGCCAGCTGTCATAAATTTCACCATGTGATGAGCAGCTGTTCTCATACGAGCTTCTTCAGGGATCCAGTGCAAAGTCCTAGCCAAAAGACATTATACATATCTGAATAAAATCACACAAATAAACAGACTAGTAATTAGTCTACTTGTGTCATCTGTTTAAAACACATGTATCAATTAAACACACACATACACACACATAAATAATGACTAGTGTGTACCAATACGAGGATACACTCTCAAGTCACAAGTACGATCCAACCCATTTGATAGTGATCATTCCAGGTAAAGCACTATTTTAATGCAAGCAGAGAGACTAATGCAACAGATTACCACCTCTCATAGGTGATCTATTTGTTGAAAAATTAGGTTTCAAAAAGAATTTGTAAAAGTTCAGGATTTACAAAATATTCTTCAGATTACTGATTTGTATTATTTAAATTGCATTTAACCTTTTAAACATTTAATAATGTGAAAAATATAGCTTACAAATGAATATGAAAATTATAAAATATTGTTGTAAATGAAATACTGATACTGAATAAACCTGTTAGTTATTAACTAAATGTCAATTCTCAGAAAAATACTCTAACCTGTGCCAAAGTTACATCTGGTTTTTGCAGTCTCAAGCTGTTGTTGACAGTTTGAGGAATAAAAGCCCTATCTGCCCAATATTATACTCACACCGATATACAGTAAGATCTCATTGACCACCCAATGTAAAACATTGCTTGATGTAGGGTGGACAGGAACTTATCAAATGAGAATGTTTGTGTTAGCACAATGGAAAAGACCATTTGTTTGGCTGACCCGATTAGCAAGGTTTTACTCTATAAATGTTAATGTAATCGAACTTTTATCCAGAGACTATATTCACTATATAATCTGGGATAGGATTCTTTTTTTTCAATATTAAATGCTCATAGCACTACAATAAACTAAAAAATCTAAACATTAGTTCCACAGTTGATACTAACATTTTCACATTTACCAAGTTACCGAAAGAGAATACTTCACACACACACACTGCTTACATACTGACACCCACACTCATATCCCACACCCATACTGATACTGATGGTCTGTAGTATCTGAAGACTATGAAAAGCGGGTCAAATGCCAACTAAAAGAAAAGAATTTTGAATCCCAAACCAAACTAGTGTCCGTCAATATCGCAACCCAAAATTTGTGCCCTAGGCAACTTTACCAGAACAGCACATACCTTTTTAACAATTTGTTCACAGGTTGTCAGAGCTATCTTCATCGATCTCTCCACAACAGGCGGTAAAAGTTCCTGAACCGAATGCTCAATGGCCGGACGTACAATTTGCTTCAGTTGAGGATTAGTAATGAAGATTGGCAGCTGAAATATGATGGTTTGATAGACAATAAAAAGAGAACACATAACCAGATATGAGAAAGTTTTCTTTAGAGATTGGTTTCCACAACTTGGAGGTTTGCGAGAGGGTTACAGTACCACTGTGACAACGTTAGCATCTTCCAATTTGTAATATTATCTACAGTTCAGATCAGTGTGTTTTAACCTGTTACAAAATGACTGCTCAAAAAAAATTCACTCACACCTTTTTCCAGTTATTTAATTTTAAAGTCTAATTTATGCAACATTTAAAATGAAATTTTGTTTCATGATGACGTATAAAATAATTCCCTAGAGAGACTTAAGAAAGCTCTCTCTGTGTGTGTGTGTGTGCGTTTTTCTGCCAGTCGATGTGTCTGTCCATCTATTTCCCTCACCTGTTCATTAATAACAATATGAGCAGCTAAGCCAGCCAGCGACATCACATTAATATCCTGGTAACTAAACCTCGGTTGCGGTGTCTGGATGGCCGGAGTTGCTGTTGTCACGGTGCTGGATGTGGTCACCGTTGATCCGAGATTGGTTGTCGTCGGTGTGGGCATGTTAATCTGTAAAGGCTCCTCGGGCTGCGGCGTGGTTGATGATTCCTTCACTTTACTGGGAGCAGAGAGCTGATGTTCTACTGTACTATATCGAGATGGATCCTTTAGGTAATTCGTCGGTGTCAGCTCCTGATTATGTAATAGATACATATGATAATGTTATGTGGCTCTTTTTATTTCTGTATTTTTTTATTATGGACATAGACTTGACCAGTTTATTTATTTTTTGTTAAAGCTTTAAACCTCTCCCCGACAATTATCTGGAGAAATCGGTTTCACCTTCAAATAGTATCATTCATGCCTAACACCCATCACCCATCTTTCTCCTATTAATTCCGTTACTACTACTAGTAATGGTAAAAGTCAAATGTACAATGCTGCTGTTTCACGGCCACTTTTGGGCACAAGGTAGGCTAAATGGACTGAGCGACCTCCAAAGGTAATGGAGCAAAGTGAAAGATGAAACACCCTTCTGATATAGCTCAGCCGGGGTTTGAATACAGTGCTATAGAACTGTGGCCAACCGGGCTACCAGTTAGGCCATAGAAGCGCTCAGTAAAAGTCAAACATGAAGCTTCTAAAACATCACTAAAAATGTTGATTTTATTTATATTGGGGAATAAGCAGCCTTGAACAAATATAAAATTTCCCCTGCATTAAAATTACTGCTGCTGTTACTACTAGAAGTAGCCACTACCATTACCACCACCACCACCACCACTACTATTACTAATCCAGTAGACTCAAAGTATTTGTCAGATCCAATTGACTAAATTCCAATCTCTAGGTGGAGTATTTTTCACACATACAGCATACGAAAGATAACAGCAACAATCTTTAGTACAAAGATAACTAATGAAATGAAACTGTCCACTTACATTGAAGTCTATATTCAGCGTTTTACAGAGTACTTCAATCTCGAACTTCAGGTTTAGTTTCAGGTCAGGTTCTGTGTGTAGTTCTGCCAATACATTCATGATTGCCATAGTCCAGGGATTCGGTGGCTTGAAAACCTATGATGGACAAACGAACCTTTTAAACCACTAACACCAGATTTTCCAAACGAGAAATGACAGCATGATAATCACAGCATAAGAGCATAACCCTCTCTCTCTTTCAATGCTCACCTTACTCTTCGCTGTCGACTCGAGAACCTTGGCAACAAATGGTACAACATAAAGCAGTTCCTGGGCACCTTTATGGTATGCTTCATAAACTAAGGACTTCAAATCAATCTCCTGTGGAAACGAGCACCCGCAAGGAACATGAACAAATTAGTCAATTCATTTAAATAAATAGCATTTGCTCATAAGAAAAAAATCTTAGATATTAGATTTTTTTTTAAATCAGCACTAATACTTCTCGATTTAAAGTTACCTGGATTAAAAAAGGGTTAAAAAAACCTTGCAGCCGATTTATTCTGATTTCTTTAAAAAAAGTCCTCCTCCTTTATGAGACACTAATACAACAGGTCTCAGACTTACAATTAGCAGTATAGGTTTGTTCCTGGACAGGAGAAGCATGCCAAGCCAATGGCCCAAGTTCTTTAACAAAGAACGATCCGAGAAGTTTGCTACACCTTTGTCACTCCTTAACAACACCTGCCGTGATGAAGTGAATAAAGATAATAACACGATAAAGACTTGCTATCACTTTTATGCCATATTTTAGTACATTATCATTATCTGGAATGGATACTTTTTTAATTGTTCCCCTTCAGAACCAGGACATGATCTTCTTACATCCGAAATGTTTGTAGGTGTTATAAAAATGGAGGGCTAAACCATGCAATGAAAAGCTTAATGTCAACCCGTAAAACAGAATAATAATACTTTGATACTATTCGGGTGTATTATTAGCGATAGCAAACCAAATATATTAGAAACCCTTTTCCCCATATCCCTTATACACACCTTAATGTTTCTGAACGTCTCTCTGACCACCATATGCATCAGTTCGGGTCGTTTGATGGCATCGATGAAGTTTGCATAGAGTGTGTGGAAGTTGTGCTCAATACTGGCTCGTTTCATGACAAGATACTGGGACACCCAGGGCAGGTATTCATCAGTAACATGTTCATTTAGTTCTGATGCCTAGAGAAATAGAAATGAAATCAGTTAGAATTGATAACTTGACATTTAATGATAGATAATGTATGTTACCAGCATTTATAACGTAAAAGAAAAAACTCCAATATTACCTAATGAGGAAATAATTATAATGATCATCGCCAATAAATTTCAAACTGAGAATAGAAAATAACAACTTTCGTATTTCAGGAACATCAGATAACGGAGAGTGTAAAATAAATGGGCAAAACCTGGACATGATCGTGTTGATTTACAAAACCACAATTCAAAAAAGTATATTCTGATGAGATAGTTGAAATAAACAAAAACTAAATTCTATGAACAGTGAAACGTGCTTACTTTTTGCTCCATGTTGGACAGTGACAGATTGTTGAAAATAAAGAACACTTTATCTTGAACACTCTCCGGTGGCACAGCTATCTCTTCTTTGCCTTCAGTACCAGCCAATAAGGTGTCAATGTTGGTTGCATTAGCTATGGATGGCTAGAAGAGAAAGTAATACATCCTAAACCAGTCGTAGATATATAAAAACATAAAAAACATACATGGTCTGTGCGTCTCCTCTGATAAAAATGCATCACCCACACTCATGCTTTCAAATGGAGCATGAAACAACTTAGCAGGATGATACTGTATATTTCAATGCTTGATCAATCGTGGAGATGACCTAATTCTAAACAACGAGTTCACGAAGCAAAAACTCCCCCCCCCAAAACAGACCAGACAAGTACATAATTAGCTACAAATAAAACATACTCGTGGTGCATTGGTAGGCCTGGCAATAGCACCAAGAGCCCCAGTAGAGACGGGGGTTGGTGTTCCAACTGGTCCAGCGGCAGCAGCTGGCAGCTGTGGAGCAGCAGCAGGCATGGCTTGCGTTTGAGATGGTATTGGCATCAGGGATATGCCAGTGCTCGATGTCGGTGTAGATGTAGTTGCAACACTGACGGGAGTCAAACTTCTTGATATAACTGGCGTCACCGGTCCCTGAGGCTTGTTCGGCGGCTCCTGGGAGCGGGCACCGTACTCAATATACTGGAACAAAAATTTTAGGTGTAAATGTGCTGCTTTTGGGGGCCACTTGTGTTCACATTGTAGGCTAAAAGAGCCGAGTAAAACACCTGAATGTAACGAGACAACACTTATCAGTCATAGGTTCTAGCATTAACAATTAAAACATAAATTATGGAAAATACATCATGCCTGTAGACGAGTCATTTAGTCGATCTGATATGATTTTACCATTTAAGTTATATACGATCGTTAATGATCACCAGAGTGCACATGAATTATGTAACAGCTTTGTTCCAGAGGATAACATCCACAAAAGATGGAACGAAAATCAAAATAAAGTCATTAAGACATCACAAACCACTCTAGCTGTGATGACAGGAGCACAATGAACTAAAACCTACTTCTTTTAAGTGGCGCGGAAACTGACTGAAATGTGGTATGGCAGCCAGAAACTGACAATACTGGGGGTAGTCCTTCAGTCTGGTCTTGAACCTATCCAAGGCTGCTATACCGAACGAGTACATTTTGCTGCCATGCTGCTTCTTCAGTGCCTCCAAAACGTACCTCAAAGCAATGCCAAGATCCATATATCTGTAAATAGTTTATTTGTGTAATAAAAAGGACATCCTGAGGTACAAACAACAACAGTATATAACGAGCAAATAAGAGTTTAACACAGTGTCATGTATTTGACTGCAAATAATCCTGTGTTGTATCTAAAACAATTATTTCTTAAAACATCAAACACAATGGAAAGTCTGTAAGATATAAAATGTTCCTATGAAAGAAATATACAACTTACAGAGTATAGAATATATACAATATCTGTGGTAATAAAATTACTTAAAAAGAAACTTAAAATACACTAAAATCTATTCTGATGACGAACTACTTAAAAACAAAACTTGACAATAGACCAAATCATGCCTAGCTGGATTCACCCGAAAACTACCTCAAAAGACAATTTACATAGAGTTGTATTCATTTTTATTTACCATTTTAAATACAAATGTTCTAAAAGCGTTTAAACAGATTGAAATAGAAATAAAAAGCTAATTAACCCCTTGATCATAGGAGTAAACCAGTACAATACATCAACATACGTTACGAGACCCTGTTCAATGATGCCACCAAACAGCACTGCTATAATAGTGAGCTCCTTCTCGGGGTATTGGGTAAAGAACTTGTACTCCTCGAAGAGATTCCTCAACATACAAGAGAAGACATCTTTCTCCTTCTTCACCGATGAGTCCTTGAATCGTTTCAGCATGTCAAGAACGTCATCAATAGAGATGGTTGGATGTGGTGGATGGTTGAATATACGTTGAAAGTATGAGTTTGCTTCATCCTCGATTTCCTTTGGAAAACTTTGGGTAACTGTTGAAACAAAGAAACACCACACACTTAATTATTACACCTTTGGTTAACTATACAGCAGTTGAAATATTAATAATTAGAAGATAACTGGGACACCGGTTGCATCTTTACAAGGTGAGCATTCACTAAAAGTTTCTAACTAAACCAAAAAGCCCATGAGAAGTAAACTACATGAAATATCAAACTTTTTTTCATTTCACAATTCTGAAATTTAAGAGTGCATCATACTAATACCTTATGGTCTCAAAACCAATTTGAACATGCACTCAATTATCCTTTTCAGCTAATGTGTCTTTAAGCCCTATTCAAGCACTCATTCATTCATACGGTTCCCACATCCAAGGAAATAATATTTTCCAGAACATTTCCAGGACAAGGTATACAAGATTTAAAGGTAATAGATTAAGATATGCGCAAAAAAGGTTATCATATTTATTCAATGTATGATTGATTATTGACATTTTTATGGTACAGCCTCCTCTTCACCACTTCTAGCTGTCTGATCCACCCACTTTTATTTAAATTTTAACTAGCATCGGATATCAAGAGACTATTTACTGGTACTCTTTATCTTCTACAACAGAAGTTTTCTTCTACAGGCATATTTTTTGTTTTAAGTGGACTTTTTTACAGGCAATATTTTCCCCAGGACATATCCTGATTTTGTAAAATTCAAGGACATTTACAGGATCTGGAAGATGAATTTGTTATTTTACTGATTCATCGATCACACAACACCAGAAGCCTTTTAATCTGCAACACTCCAATATTTGTACTTAAATTATTCCTACTGCTAATATAGTATTTTCTATTTATAGTCATCAATGTATTCATATAACATATATGGAATTCTAAATGTTAATAAAGCAAATATTTAATAACATTTAATATTATTGAAACATAAAATATGCTCACCTCTAGGCTGTCGTAGCTGGTCAACTGACTGCTGCTGTTTGAGTGTGACTTGCGAACTCAGTGCGCCCAGTGTGGGTGTGCCTCTCGTAATGTTTGGCATGGCAGTTGGTATGGCAGCTGCTGGCATACCAGTACTTGGCATGCCAGGATTGGGCAGACCAGTGGACATGGTAGTTGTCATGCTCAAACTCTGAGCTGTGAAATCTTTAGGAGGGTAGTCAAGAGTTGGTGGCTTGAAACCTACATCATAAAAGCGAAGGGAAAAAGGAAATACATTTAAAGGGAGTAATTCCAAATGTCAAATCTATGACTGATATTCGGGTCAAATATTTCTGTTACATTACAAAAACATAACATACTTACCCTGAAGCTTGTGATGTAATGGACTGTAAGGGGTTAAAACCTTGTCCAGTCTGAGACACGGCTCCAAGACTTGGCAGAGATTTTGCTGGGGAGGCTGGAGTTGTCAGCGTACCAAAGCTGGCTGGAAACGGGTTCGTCATTGGGGTGCTGGCTACCAGTCCTGGGTTTGTCAAACCCAAAGCACCAATACCTCCAAGTGAATCCATCTGTAAGCCAACAGTTACAATAATAAACACAAAGAAAACCTTTCAGAATTTCTTTTCAATAAATATATTTTATCCACGACAAAAACTACCCTCCAAAGTCTGTTATTTAAAACAGATAGCTATCGTTTAGATCTTTTAATTTTATATAGCTCCAAGTGAGCACTTGGAATTTAATTATGGTTTTGGCAAAGGAACTCTTCTATTGTTAGCCCTCATTTATTGACCTATACAAAACAAAGTCCAGCCTCAAAAACAATCTGACAGGAATATTTGGCTAACGGTGTTCTCACTATACATTCTCGCAACATTAACACAATTAAAATTTAACCCGAATATATATATATATATATATATATATATATATATGTAACAGACATTGGGGTCAATTCAATTCTGGAATTGCCCATCAATTCCAATACTGGAATTGTTTATTTTAAAAAAATGGTTTGCTACAAAAGAAATAATTTTTTAATTCAGAAGTATTTCTTCCATGACAATCTTACTTGGAATATAAACTATTCGGAGTAGGTATTCCAAGTCAGGTATTCGGAGTACCTACTCATGGTAAAAAGTAGTAGGTAAAAAAGGAATTGGAATTGATAAATTTGATGCGGAACTGGAATTGACCAAATAGAATTGAGATAGACAAAATGGAATTGACCCCACGTCTGATATGTAATTGTCATTTTACTTACAGGGTTTGTTACAGTATTCTGTAATCCCGGGAGTGGAGCGCCGGGTGGTGGCAGAGGTGGCCCTTTGTTACCGACGACGCCAACACCTGGAGTAGGCGGCTGCTGTCGTACCTTGCTCAGGACAGCGGGTGCTGCAGCCAGCATCGCCCTGATGGTCTCGGATAACTCCTGTGATGTCACACTGCTGTAGTGACAAATGAATGGGTCAGATAACAATGATCAGTTATCATGGTTAAAGATAGAAGATAGAGTTGAACAGAGACATTTAAAATATAAATATCTGCCATCCGACAAAACCAAAGGCAATACAAGTACTGCTGTATTTGTTACTGAAGCTATTGCACAAATGATATGTATATATATTTATATGTGCAACAAACATGAGGTCAAACACATTTATTTCACATAAATTTAAAACTATCACTGCAAATGCAAAAATATTTAGAGTATTTTCTATATGAAAATTTAACAGAAATACTTGCTTACCTGAGACAAGCCTGTAAACAAGTTAGCATGGTAGTGATGGCTTCCGGCGGCAGCTGCTGACTTTTTGCTGACAGTTGTTGTTCCTCTTTTACGCCAACCAGCTGTGGACACCTCCGCTTCAAGAAGTGGACGGAGGCCTGTATGAAATGGTTCCTGGAAAAGCCCACCAGAACGTTATATCAAATAAAAGACCTGCACGTAACATTGTAACAGGTAACATTGGTATTTGAACCCTGACCTGGAGCTCTGCAGTATAACGTGCTGGAATTTAAACTATGAGAACTATCATATTTTCTATGAAGGAAGCATTTAACGAAGCTGTCCAGTGCCAAAATACTGACTCAATATGACCACAAACAACACTAAATGCTTACTAAAATCTTAATTTTAGATGTAATGCAAGACAACCATCATCTAAGTTGTTTGTTACTCAGGTAAATTATAATAACACAATAATCGGGCACTACTTTTTGCAAACATTTGCTCCAACACAATAGTAACTGCAGAAGGCTACTTTTATCAAATTCTGAAAATCTGGCATACCAAACTCAGTATTATAATTACTGTCTTACCCCATGTTCTCTGATCTTATCAGAAAGCCATTTGTCAAGTTTTAAATATTCTCGTCTCGATGCTAAGCAAGCAAGATCAATGACAAATGCAAAAGGTGTGGCGTTGAGCAGCATTGACAAGGCCTGAAAGCACAAATATGTAATTTTAATTCATTAAATCATGACCACTGAATTAAGAAAAGCACATAAAACCATAATCAGGCATAATGCAGATATTTGCACCAGTGTGCTTTTGTAATCACACACAGGGAGCATATATGTACCTTTAAATCCTGAGCAACATCCAAGATCCGTGACAGACGACCTTGGTCAGAATGTTCACCTCTCATATACCACTCGGCCATTGCATGCATTATTAATGTACGTATGGTGCTAGACTGCTCCTGAAATAATCCAGGACAATATAACATTACTAGACCATGTTATGAACTGTCATGCTCATTCTACAGTAATCCTTTTTGTGAATTTTTAGTACGAGGTGGTGTAAACAAAATATCTAGAACTTTAGTTTTTTAATTAATACTTTCAGATTTTAAAAACTTCCAAGTATCCCTCTGTAAAGTATTATGAATCAGAAATATGCCAAGGAACATTTTGCTTATATAATATAATAATATTAAAAGACTAATTATAAGTCAACAGCCAAGAACTGGCTCAAAAGACTATTGCGAGTTATAAATTAACTGAGGCTGTCTATGAAAACAGGTTCATGCGTTTATTTTCATGTCAGATACGAAGAAAGGCTTCCATTACATTTCAATGACACAAGAATGACAACAACAATAACAACAACCACGATAGTGAAACATACCTGACAATGCCAAGCATAATGTAACACAATGCCGGAATTGGAGTGATTGCCTAGAAATATTGGCATCAGGCTGGACAACAAATCATGCTTCAATGTGTTCCACGTTGACTAAAAAAAAGAAGACATGCTGGTTAGTGAACTGCTATTATGAAATTTCAGCATCTGCATCACAAAGTAGTTCATCTCTACATGTGTTTAAATTTCCTTATGAAAATTATTTGTTGAGAGAAGCAGTACAAGTTGAGAGCTCACAATCTGAAGCAGTGCCAACACCAACATATCTGGACAGTGTTGCAGCGGAAACTTGAACAACTCCATACACTGTTGGTAGTGTCCAGCTGCTGACAGGCGAAGCAATGTCTCAACCAATTCTAAGGACTTCCTGTGAAAAAACAAGCATCAACTATTAAAGCATGCACTCGACATTAATCAACTTTCAGCAACTGATGTAAAACACATAACAGAATTAAATCGACCATGAAGCATAATACATCCACCGGCAGAACATTTTCATGTTTTCACATAATTTGTTTATTTCAACTCTTAATCCATATTTGCCATTGCCAACAATACCATCAACATGTTGATAACCAGCTAATAACTGATAAAAAACAAAAACACTGACCATGTCTTGATGTCTCTGTTTTCCGAGTCTGGCGGTGTCTTCAAGATGTCAATCACGACAGGATGGTAGTTGTATTCCGCAAAACAGAAAACGTCTGGGTTCTTAAGTGAATGCGATATCCAAGAAATCTAGAAAATAAAGTCCAGTGGTTCAGTTGAACAATTCATGCCGATATTTTGACAAATATTAATACTGAATTTATGATTTTCTACTTATGAGAGTAACGTCTGGGCTCATAATGATAAATTACTGCGTCATATTGCCTCTGATCAAGACGGGAACTACTTTTCAATAGCAGAAATATTGTGGAAAATAATGATCCAATTATTAGAAAAACTGGATGGGTAATAGCAATCCCATACCTAAAAACATTTCCTTTACAATTTGCAGTTTTATTCCAGAAAAATGCAGGTGCAATTCCTTGCCTACACACACACGCTTACCTGTCCTTCTGTGTTATTCCAAGATCTTAATATGATGTCAACTGGGATCATCTCTTGTAGAGCTCCCCGTAATGCTTGTACCACTAGTCGCAAGCCAGCTTTGCTGTTGATCACAAATCCAGGATGATCCAACTCGGTGATCACATCACGCCAGTTCAGATGTGGAGTCTAGAAACAACATTGTACGATATATTATAACCATCGAAGTACCAGACATGCACCCATACTATGACATATCAATTTACAATTAAACTTTCAAAAACAAGTTAATGATTCACTGTACAATAACTGAAATGACAACAACTCTCAAAGCACTAAACCAATTGAATGGACAGTAAGATGGAATCCTGACAACCTAAAGGTGTGCAGGGTTTGATGTCTTAAAAGATTTTTTAAAATCTATTCATCTGAAAAAACATTGTAGTACCATTAACACAATAAACCATCCTTAACAAACACCCCCTCCCAATGTTGTGAGCTGAGAAAATGAGATCCGAGTCATTCAATTCATACAGCTGGCACCTGTATACACTATGTTACAAACCCACAAATAGAAAACATGTTATTCAGTGATAAGACATCGGTTGCCTTACCAGGTCTTTCACTACTTGGACAAACACATCAACATTCCACGTGGTTGGTCCTCCAGACTCTGGCTTCTCTTTACTCTCGCCCCAGGTGCTGTTGCCATGGCTACCTAGTGTCTAATGAAAAATATACCAATTACATTTTTGGAACTAATGCACCAATCTAGTCAACACCTGAATAGCAATTAATTATTGGCTGAACAGCCTGGTGAATTACTTCAGTAAAGATCACTGATGCATTTACCATGCAAATTGTTATATTTGCCAACTATTTACCTTCTGAACAAAAGCATTAATTGAGAGATTGAGTCACAATGAAGAATCTTGATATTAACAAATAGCTGGCCCTTTAATAAATGTTATAATTATGAAACCTATTCTGCTACAAGTGTCAGTGTAACAAACTATTCAGTGGCTACAATTATTGCTTGTAGGATGAACAAATTAGATTTGTATTGATGTAAAGTTGCAAACCTGTACTTGTACTGGATCCAGCAGCCCCGTCGTTGTTCTTGACATCATTCCCAAAACACGAGCCACAGACGCAGCATTTATTTCCCTTACACCGAACAGCACAAGCGTGTTCCGGCACTCATCGACACTAGAATATAAATAAATATAAACCAACTACCGTCTCTTTCTCATCAGTCAAGAATACTGCTCATCGTTATATCATTCTTAACTGTTTCAAAAAAACAAAACACCAGAGCACATTGTTATGATGTATAAGAATATTCTATAATATACAAGAACTTTTTACAAAGGTCCAATGCAACTATGGTTTTCAGCACAAACAAATTTCATAATGTTTAAATAAAATTTAAACACAGTTGTTTTAAATATAATGGCTTAATTGAGCCAAGTGGTGAAGCCTCCTCAAGACATAATCTATTTTTGAATATTAACACTCATCGACCCCACACCACCAACACCCCCCACTTGTGACGGCCAGTGATGCGACACCTTCATATATTTTATTATTGATTTTTAAGCGGTCAATGGGAAGACAGCCCAGGCTAGACTGGTTCAATTTCCCTTTTTTGCTGACCCTGTGAAAGCTTTTCATATACTCTATGTATTAATATTATTATAGTACAATGATTTGTTGGAAATTGAAAATAAACTTCACTTCACTAAGCGAAGATCAGAAACACAGTTCCAGAGGTTTATGGCAAACTGCGTTACCAATTCGGCTTCGGAGCATTCTCAGTTTCTAAAGTATAGCAAACCTTCTAGTTGTTATACTGGAAGCCTTTTCAAATATGATTCCCTCAAATATCGAAACATTTAGTAATTATTCCATAATCAAAAAATAAATTAGATCCGAGCTAAGACACACAAACAGAATTTAAAAAACTATCTAATCACTGTTTAAACAAGAATTGAACAGTAAATTACATCAGGGATGTAAAGCCTGCTTTATAAAGCAAGATGGCTGTGTTTAATGCTGGAGTTATACTGACCTTGATGTACAGATGTAGCCAACTTCCATGATCATTTCAGCCAGAGATCCCTCCATCTGTAATATATATATATATATATATACTAACCTTAACTGACTGATTCTGTTTGTCAAATTACATGTGTGCATTAATACACACTCAGTTTTCACATCTTTAGGTATTTCTGAATGAACACGTTTATACTTGGCTACTTGTAACCAATATCGCAAAAGATCAGATCTGCTGATAAGGTATTTATTATACTAAAATCTAGCAATGGTTTCAATTATAGATGCACTAAAAACATGTTCTTATAAGTCATAGTAGACATCAAGGTGTCAGGATTAGTCTAGTTAGACTGCACTTAATATCAGAAAACAGGATAGAATATTTGTTGATACTGTTCGTACTAACCATTCCTTTAGGCATGTTAACAGCAGAAGGGTTAAGCTTGTCCAATCCAATGTCTCCAGCTGCAGGGTAGAGCAGTGGTGAAAGAATGGCAGGCACACGATCTGGAGGAAAATCTACAACAAAAGTGTTTAAAAAATGGTAATTAATGAAGTTACACAGAGATGACACAGAAAATACACATGTCATTCTCTAATACCAAGATAATGATGCCATCTTTAGAAATGGCAAAATTATTCACCTTTTCGAAGAAGTTTAAGAAAGGCTTCCTTCTGTTCACGAGAAATGCCAAATCTTTCTTTTCCCTGGAAGAGATGGGTCAGCAGCAGATGTAAGACTTCTATAGGTGTATCCTGAAGACCAACTTCTTGACTCCCACTGGAATCTAAAAAAGACAAGACAAATCTATGTGGTGCAGAGATTATTGCTAAAATGTAAAAAACTCATGCTGCATATATTACATCCTTAGTACTGCTAGTTTAACATAACAACACCATGGTACTATTTTCTTGCACACATGGATAACAAGATATATATACACCAAAATAATTTGAAACTGATCCAGGTTCAACATTAGTTAGATTTGCATGATTATCTTAACCTTATTAAATCAGGTCAGACAGGCTATTCACAATTGTTCAATTAACAAAATGAACATCCTTAACGATCTAAATTATTCATATCACCCATTAAATAAGACCGCTGATACTAGCTTGATATTTACATAAATTGTTCTAACTATATACTCATATAGCTGATACAAGGCTATATTAATATTGCTTGCACTACTAATATTACATCATCAAAATAAGTGTTTTTCTTCTGACTGATCACTTCATTCTTTGACTAAAACATAGATTTCACACCACCCATTGCACATTCTTGACACCACTAACATACACAACCAGGAAATGCTTCAGACTAAATGCTCCTGATATTCACATTTCTGAGGATAATGTCACATGTAATCAAACATAAAAAATGGCTCAGACCAGTAGTAAATAAAACCCTGTCATTGTATATAAACATCAATCAAGAAGAAGGAAAAATACAGGTTTATATATTACATGCAACCAATAAATTATTTAACATGGCTTCAATATATGCACCACTAATCTTTCCACTACACCTAGTAATTATTTGCATAAATAAGATAGTATCATGAAAATGCTTTTGGCAGAAGTGCATTCTTGTGCACATTTATATCTGTTTTCTAAGGTTTAAAACCATGTGACAGACAGTAATCTCGTACACAGATACTAAAATGTTTACAGGTTACTTACCAGCATCAATATACAAATTCAGTAGATGGGGTAGCTTCTGGCGTACAAACTGTGCAGCGTGTGCCACCGTCTCTGAACTGGATGAATTCAGCAGTGCTAGTCCCACACCTACTTCCTGGACACGAGTAAGTTTTAGTACACGACTGAGTTGGGGAAGGAGGTGGCCTGTGGATTTGAGAGTCTAAAAATAAAAAAATTAGACAATTAACACAGGAAGATATAGATTAACATACTAACTAATTAGTGAACCAATAGCGAATTGGTTATAACTGCCAAAACTATATTATGTATCAGACGTATAATGATTTTATGTGACGAGACCTCACACTTCTTACCTTTTGGTGATGCAGAGGATTATCAACAGCGTAGCAGAGTGTTGAAACAAAATTAGGCTTCGATATCAAAGTTGACAACTCCTGGGTTAAAAACTGTATCTGTTTCAAGGGTAAAGAAAATTAAACAGATATTTGTTCCAGACAAAATGTGTACCAAACAGCTCTTTGTAACCTTTCTACACTTTAAAGTCATAAAAACGACAGAGTACGTCATAAATACCTGATGGAAGTCTTTTCCACTACTTTTACCATCCCCAGTGAAGTCGACGTGAGAAAATAGGCACCGAAATAGATGCCTGGAAGCCTCAACTTTGTGCTGTGTTGTGAGCTGAAAAACAATTTTATCAGTTTATAATAAATTAAAGATGAAACAGTTATTGTCAGCTATAACTGATCTGATGATCATATTAAATGACACACACTGACTTGTTCAGGTGTTATATATTACTGGAGATGGGGAATACACGCACACACATATATATATATATATATTAAACACATAGTTCAATATTAAAACTTTGATTGCACGTGGCTCATCTGGCTGTGGAAAACACAGCTGCATGACTCCTGGCTAAGCCTATGTCAATTACACATGACCATAGTTGCAGATACACCAACAGGATAGTTTTTGAGTTGACAAATTTACTTATGATTAGTTAAGGGTCAATGGGAAGACAGCTTCTGCTACATTGGTCCCCCAGTTTCTATATATGTATTATACATGGTAAAACTACAATATGTATACATTAAAAGATTGAAATAAATACTTATTCGTTACGAAAATGATCTTTAACTAAATAATTAGGAAATATAACTTGTTTATTTGTATAAATCTTCTACGTATGATTCCAGTGATATAAAATTAATGTGGATCACTTGAAAAGTTCCAAAATTATACATTTTGCCATGATTTTATAAGAAAATTTTGTTTCTTTCTAAGGTGATAGAAAGTAAGGCCTCAGTACCCTGATGTGAATGAACTTTTCATTATTCATTGGCATGCGAGTGAAAATATCAATTTCACTCAGAAATACGTCATCGCATTTCTACAGGAAATTTGTTTGAATCTACAATACACTGTCACTTCTGATGCTGGGTGTAAAAAGGTTGCAGGACTCAGACATTTACCATTGACAAACAAGTTTTGTTGTGTTCAGATCACTGCTCTGAATCTGGACACCACGAAAAAGACACAATATTATTATATGCATAATTTTGTTAGATGTTTAATAAACTTTAGGCTGTTGTTACGTATCCGAGCATCGGAATCGTGTGTTCGCTGATGATAAAGGTCCGAGCACTCTATGCGTGTGTGTCTAGTTTTGGCTTTTCCGGTACTCAGATGCAGAACAGCAAGCCGAGCATCGGAATTGTGTTTGTCGGTGATAAAGTTCTGAGCATTCAGCATCAGAACCATGTTCATCAATGTTATTATAAATCATGATCGTTTTTAGTTGTTTATCTGCTTGTATCAGTGACGGGAGCTTAGCTGTAATTACTGCTACTAGTGGTTAATAAAAATATTAGATTAAAAGTCTATTAATAGGCATTATAATCAGATTAAAAAGAAAGTCTGACATTTATAACAAATGCAGTATTTATGGTTCCTTCAGTCAAGGAAATATAATGGTATACTAATACTATTAAAGGCAGTATTTTAAAATCCAAGGACATTTCCAGGACCTGGAAAGTGAATTAGTTCAGGTTTTCTAGGAAATGTGGGAACCCTGATTATCTGTAAAGCAGCACAGTTGTTCTCTCTTCTATTTCTTTGATTTTCGTCTGTACCTCCTTCAAAACTATCTAAAGGCATCTTCTACTTTCAACCTAAATGTAAGGGTAACTACTGTGTGCTCAGCCGCCATATTTAAGCGGAAGTAATAGCCAACAAGGAATAATTGGTGGATGCGCATTGTCTTTTGAGTGCTCGGACCTATAACCCTGAGATACAGGGTTCTGATGCTTGGATAAGTAACCATTTCGTAAACTTTATGCTAGAGGTCTAAGCCTAGGCTAAGGTCTAAAAGTTTCCAACACTCTACTACATGACAACTTCCATAATTAAACGTTGTATACAACTACTAAGCAGCTAACTCTACCATTAAAACTTATTTTTCACAATTAAGCAATTTCAGACTAGACTACAGTCTACAACTTACACTACAGATCTTAAAATGCTGAAAAGGTATAAACAAATGCGCGCTACAAAGGAATAATAAGTTAATAGATTATCATGTAACAAACAGATGAATCACAGCTGATGCGATACTTACATAAGATATCTCAGCAACAGCTGATTTGTAATTTTTCTTTGTTAAATTTGCCACTGAATAACTGATTTGAGATAGCGCTAAAGACAACGAATCAAGATTCATAATTTCATTCGCAAGCCTTGAAAGCCTCAAATTTCTTTGAAGCTTTCATGAACACCACATAAAACACTTCTCTGGAAAACAGTTCCGTATGCCAATCCAGCCAGTATTACACAACGTCTGTCCAAAATAGGTAAACCGACACGATGCACAAATAACCCAACATAGCCGCCATGTTGGAATCGCACGGTCGGCTGCGGAAATAACCGGAAATGTACGTTAAATATTATTTTCTTTAAAAGCAGTTTATAAATTAAATAATTATTATCAAAATAGTTATAGTTGGCAATTTATGCTGCTTCTTATTAAGGGTGTTAAATAAAATAATAAATTTTAATGATAATAATATAATTACAGAAATATACCAGTCACGTGCCTAATATATATTTGGCGCGAAATTAGATCAATTTTTGTTATTTTCTGCGGTGAACAGTCCAGTTACGTTACGTCATGTCGCTAATCTACGTCATAATAAAAGGACATGAAATAAATAAATTAACAATAACAAAAGGCTAGAAATATTTTTAATACAATCACATTGCGAATATAAAGATGTGTAAATGTAATAAAAAAAAATACATCGGAAGGCATGTTTAGGGCATTACCGTGATTACGTTTACTTCACGTCAAAAACCCAATTACGTTACTGTATTACGTGTATCTCAACTTAAACAAGTACTTTATTTTGACAAAGTACAGGATCTTGCCAATATATATATATATATATATATATATTATAATTTTTTATATACACTATTTGAACACTCACTCAGTCACTGGTAGTGTAAAATGTTCTGGAAATTAATAATTAATCTGAGCCTCTACTGATAGTCTAAGGGTCACGTGTTGCTATTATATTATATATATATATATATATAAAATTTGTTAATATGTCAGTCATATATGTTCTGTGGAGATATGTAATATAAATCTAGTATATGAAAGGTAGTGAATGAGTGGAATTTATATTTAATATGTGTTCAGTAAACGTGTCCAAGTACTATCAGTTAGTCACATACCAATGATTTACAGTTAGAAAAAGTTAAGGATATATTCTATAATATTTACAGTTTGCAAATACTTTAATAGGGGAAAATAGTGTTTTACTTGCAACAACTTATACTATCGACTTCATGCTTCCTTCCATTTACAGCTTGTATGAAAGTTGTCACTTGTTGCCTGATTCATATAGTTCTCTGTCAACAAACAAGTTATATGATGGGAACCATGCTGTTACCTTGATCTTGCTTGATTCCAAATTTGTTGTAGACTTTAACTAGAAACCAACAAACAAGTAAAATATCATATAAAGTTTTTATTAATAAATCTATTAATTAAACAACATATATGGTATAGACTGTTAGGAACAAAAAACAAACACAACTAAACAAATTTATTTTAAATTATTATTAAGTATGTACACATTTAAAATATTTAGTTTAGCACTAAAGGATGACATACTTTGGTACTTTCCACCTTCTTTAGAATGAGTTTACAAGAGAATATCTGTTTATGAAGTTTATCTGTTCTGTTTATCTGGTGTCCCACAAGGTTAAATATTTCATCTTCATTGGAATATTAATTCCATAAACTGCTGAAAATCTAGAATACTGGTAGATTATCATTAAAAGAAGGATATCTAAATGACTTCATCACATTATGTCAAATCCTCAAAACGTTTGTGTTCCACAGATAGGATTCATTCACTACCCATGAGCATTAGTAATGATTTTGCAGATTATTTTTCATATATGCAGAAATCCCTATAGTCCTATATACAGCCCTATTAACTGACTAAAGAACACCAGTCATGCACAACCATTCATAGCAAAAGAATTACATGTTTCATTATTTTGTTTCAGCCATATTAATTATTTAAACTCTACAAAACAGAATATCTGATTAAATCAACCATCACCTTCAATAAATTCAGAAAAGTGCAGCTAATGGCCAAACATCAGAAAAAAATGTGTTATCACCTCAATTGTTTGAAAAACAATTGGCTGGCAGAAATTCGTTTCAATATTTTACTAATAAAAAATGACTAACATCACAATACATCAGTGTTAGACGACAAAAGACATTCTTGGTATTTCATTTATTTTTCATTAACATTCATCACTGACAGGATGAGACAAGGATTTATTTTACAACATACATATTACAATCATGCATATATAAATATAACATCGGTATACAGTATATGTTGTAGGGTGTTGCATAGATTGGCCGTCTTTCAGACACTACATATTCCCTAGACATATTAAGCAACAAATTGTCTTACATAACACAAAACTATTTTTTTTACAAGAATCATTACACAGTAATGAAACAAAACACTTGAAGTGATCTGTACCATAAGTTTGTAACATAATTTTCGATCACCCACATCTGTACCACATTAACAAACAGTGACACGTATTAAGTATTCAAGATGTGAAGTTAGTGGTAATTTTGTTTAAACAGGTTTTAAACACAGCTTAAGTGTAAAATTAGCAACTACATCTAAGTTCCAAATTTCTTCTGTTTCAGTGCCTCGGGTAATGTTTCGAGCATCGCTAACGGTGTTCGTTCCACAGCTAGCATGAAGTCATCCTCCAGCATCGTGACATGCATGAGAAACTGCAAGCAATAAAATAATCACTGCAGTAACACCAAGCTTTTATAAGACATTATCATCATATGAAGTCTCAGCATTTTCATCAACAAGAACAACAACAAATCAAAACACGCAATCATATTTATTTTATGTCTGTATATTTAGTATTTTCAATCATCCCATAATTAATCTATTTAAGGTGATGAAATTATGTATATTTAGTATTTTCAATCATCCCATAATTAATCTATTTAAGGTGATGCAATTACGTATGTTTAGTATTTTCAATCATATCATAATTAATCTATTTGAGGTGATGAAATTATAAATTATCTATCTCTTCTTGGACATTGCACAACGCTATATTTCGTGTCAGATTGTCATCTCAGTAATAATTATCATTGAATTTGACTGGATATGATACGAATGACCAATAATCTCATCACCAGTGTGTGTCTCTGATAATTGTGCACACAACTATTCAGCACCGGTTTCTACTGTTTTAATAAATAACAACATGCTAACATTAACCAATTTTAGAAGCCACTCACACTGTCATAGTCAGGTGACGTTAAGTAGATAAAATAATAGTATAAATTAAATCGAATGTCCCCCAAAACAACATTGCAATCAATTGTTCTAATGCTGAAGCACCAAATAATGCTAAGCTGACAAACAGATCAGTTGATTTCCTATTTTCTTACTTCCATGTTAAGTGTAACCCCACCAAAAACACCCCATATACAGTGCCATAAATTGTAAGGTACTAAAAATTTATCCAATATAAGTTCACCCACCCCAATAAACATAGGTATTCTCATGCTGACATTCACTTTATATGTGTTGGACCCATAGATTATGAATTGGGGGTCCATACTAATTTTAAGCTAATTTGATAAATGAATCCTGGTTGTGGGTCTAAGATGGTCTAGGTTGTCTTCCAGCTCAAAACTACACTGAACATAACTTGCTTGCAATGTACCCACATTGGGTTGAGTTGTATAGCCTCGCCACTGGTCACATTTGGGACATATCGTGGATGGGATGCTGCTAAGGGAAACAAATCATAAAAACATAGGTGTGAGCTGATATTCTAACCCACAACTGGGAGGTTTGCAGCGCAGTGCCCTAGCCAGTTCAACTTACAATATACCCAGGTGTTTAGAAATGCTTCTACACTAACTGGTGAATACAAGATGCTCTAACTGCTTTGATGCTAATTAGCTTCTGATGGTTGTGTAGTACTTCTTTGGCTGATATTCGTATTCAGTCAGCAACTCAACCTTCATGTGTATACAGCACATGGCTTCTAGAGTATTTGAAGAATTTTCCGTCAAACACAAATATAATCAGTCATCTCCATCAGATACTCGACGATAACTGAGTGGTTTGGGTGTGTGTTTGTGTATAAATCTATTAAAAGATACGTAACAGTTATTGCATAATAATAATAACAATTCATGTGTATAATGTATGCATAATATATACATTCATAATGCCTTACATGATCTATTCCCTGCCCACAGCCAAGCAGGATGCAATGACAGAATAAAAACTAAATCTAATGTGTTTATTCAACTAGAGTAAGAACTTAGTTTAATCAGCCATAAACAGGAAACAGCTTACACCAAACATCTGATTACTCCATGTGGCAAAGTTTACACAGTTAAAATTTTAAAATAACAATGAATGCATAATAATTCGTATTTTGTGTCTGAATAACAAGAAATAAACAGCCTGAAAGTGTGCAATGCTCCAACGCAGTTTTATCTTGCTTTATTGACACTAGTTTGTACTATTAAAAGTAAATATTAATGGTTACTACCTTTCTATCTCAATAATGTCTTAACAGTACAATTGGGAAAAATAGCAAATGCTCCGATATATACAATACGAATTCAACAAATCCAAAATGCGTAGCAATATCATGCTCTTAAACACACTCGGCCTGTCTGATGGTATTTTGCTATGTCTATAAATCTCCCTCTAAGACATTGTCTTAATAATAATATCCTTTTATTTATATTTCTTTTCTCAACCACATTTTTGTTAAAATGTATTGTGCTCTGTTTCTTTATATTTTTGGTATGAAGTGCCACCAAGATTAGCGTACTATAAACATAACCCCATATATCCCAATTTAGCTTTATACATATATTGTTATGAAATAATCATATTATATTTGTTATATCTTATATATTTTTTTCCATAAGTTTATGTACAGCGCTTTTGAACAGGCTTTAAGTATGAAGAGTGCTTTATAAGTTTGGTATAATAATAACAATAAGTATAGTTGTTTATATTTTGTATTAAATAGTCCTCTCAAGCATGATACTTATGCAAGACTGGCTACTTAATCTAGTTACTTTTTATTTGATCTCTTGTCCTTATTTAACTGGTGCTTTATTTAAAATAAATTAAAAGTACAACTTAAAATATCTTGGCATCAATAGGGTAGGTTACGGTACAATTGTTCCATCATTCGTTCACTCTATATCCAGAAGAAATCAGTAGAAATTACCTTAAACTTAGCACACGTGTGAAAAGCGTGATTTGTCTTCTTCTGAGCTTCAACAAACACAGGAATCGTCTTCTTGGGAAATGGCTGCAAAAAGATTAAAATAAGCGAAAGGTTCTTAAAGAACTTACACCAATAATATTTGCTCGTCTCTTAAAAATTCAACCATCATAATAAAGGTCAAGTAAAAATGATAAAAGAGGACATTTTGGTCTTGCCTGTCGCTTGTCTAAGATGGTAAGATGTTGAATATCGCAAACAATGATCTGCTGTAGATCAGTTGAGTTATACATCACTTCTCTAATTTTGTGTTGCGACTTTTGCCACATGTGCGGAAAGTGGTACATGTGCTCCAGTGTCCACTCCGTGTAGTTATTCTCTTTGATCGAGAACTCTACAATCTGAAGAAAATTATCATTTGAAGTAAATACCATTGAAATACCATTCGTAACTAAGTTGGATGGAAATAATGAATACATGACCACAGAAAAACAGTGTTCATATATTGATGCAAAATAAGGTGTACACGCATTAATGTTAACAGAACATATAATTACGAGCTTTGTACTATTAAATATATATATCATGTGTTATAATGACAATATTTCAATAAAACCTCATCAAATCTGCCCAACCCTATGACTTACATAGGGTACCCATCAGTAAAGAAATATATATCATCTACCCACCCTATTCAGTTAACCAGTCATGTTTATTTTGCGAGAATATTCAGACCAGTTAAGCAATTACTAAAGATACGAGAAGCCTAGCCCTTCGGTAGCAATGTATATTCAGCAAATATTTAAAGATTAATTAATAACCTGTCTATTTTATACAAAGAATTATTACACAACCTTTTACCTTACCTCCAGAATGGTAATACCAACTTCCCAATTATGTTTCACAACTACAACCAAAATTGCTATTCCTATGAAATAAATTTACTTTTGATTGATATATGATAAAATTCACTGTAAAACAAACACATTTACCATTTGATTGGTGTATGCCACTAGTACCTGTGGCAACAAAGGATGGAATGCCATGGCTGTAGGAAGGTGTGACAAATCAGGTAAAGTGGCTATATGCTGAAAGAATAAAATATGATTGATTTATTTATGAATATGATGCAAATATAACAATATTTACTTATTAAAATACTATAAATCTAGTTGCAGCTATCAATAAATAAATAAAATTTGAACCACTATTATGCATTAATTAATTCAACCGTGTGTGTGTGTGTTTAAAGTGTGGAAATTAGGAAAAGGCACAGGCTCGGAGAGCTTAATCATGAGTTGTCCTGGCACTGAACAGTTTATTTTTACTATTAAGATGCATAACTCATTAACTGTCTCATGTTTGTGTATGCACAAATCTCTGCCCTTATGCATACAATTATATCTATTATCAGCTCCCAATGATAACTAAACGATAGTAGTTTATAGTACCTTTGCTTTCTTCATACTATAGATGTGTACGTTGCCATTAAGATCCCCCGTCACAATATACTTGCCTCGTGGGCAAGTTACCAAAAGGTGAATAGCAATGGGTTCAACTGAAATCCAATAAAACAAATGAAATCAACGAAATTTACGGTTCTTAGGGGATTTTCTCAGAACATCAATGTCGCACATCCGACGAAATTACTTTCGTTTGGGGGGTGGGGGTGGACGGGGTCAGAGACAGTTTCGACTCTCTTTGGGCATCACTTTTTTCACTTCGGGATTAACTAAACAAGATACATGCAAAAATAATCAAATCATTTACGGGACGCTTAAATCGAAACCGGAGGCTGAAGCGATCAGTGCTTATCTTGTATTTCATATATCGATACCATTATTAATGTTTGCCAACTTTCATCCGAGGGGAGGGGGCGGATCTGAAGTTGGGATCTGTGATAGGACATTGATGTTCTGAGATGACCCCTTAAAAGCCACCGTATTAAATCAGTTTGTGATAATATTCTTTTTATCCCCCAAAATTCAGTCTGTATATGCTGTATATGTATCTTCAATGATGAAGAAATAAAATAAAAATGAAATTAAATACAGATTTTTGCCTCATACCCGTTAGTTCTGCCAAATATTTAGTTCCAGTCGAGTGCTTTGAGAAATAGGGATCAGGGAAAAGGGGCTGGCAAACTTGATAACCGAGATACTGTCTTGATACTAAATATATTGGTTCATTAGAAAATACTACGTGATGGGTGCCTGTCTCCTTCCCACTCCACGACATCCAGCAAATAAGGTCCACACTGCATGATACACAAGGGCCACCTAACTAACACACATCTTTTGGTCGGGCGTTACATGTAGCCTCCGTAAACCTTTTAAAATTTATTTTTCTGTTTAAGTGTAACAGTGAAAAACGAGTTAAATAGGGAAGGCCAGAAAGATGGAGCTGCCAGAGTGATATATATATATATATATGTGGGGTTGTTTTTTTTTCAACATACAATATTTGTATTTCAGAACTCAGAAATAAACCTCTGAACTGGCAGAAAGCTGGATATGTTCGGATACCTTCACGAGTCCCAAAAAGAAAAACAATCTCTCTTTTGACATAGTATTTGACTATCTTATTTGTTGCAGAAATTATTTAACACTAAATTATATATCCATCACCTGTATTTGGAGGTGTGAGCGTATTCACTAATTCTGGATATTCAGAATCCAGCTTGATTATCTGGATTTTTCCTGAGATGGTTGCAGAGATAAGATGTGTTCCATCAGCCATAAATGTGAGGCAGTAAGCAGGATTTACACCAGGTGGCAGGTTACGGACTTTATTAACACTAATGTGAGGGCTGCCAAGGTCTTTATTTTCCTGAAAGTAAAACGAAGGGACAAAAGTGAAAATTAATTAGGCCCTAAACTAAAACACATAAATTCCTTAGAGTATCTGACCTCGATTTCAGACTACAAAATGACAGTAATACAATATCTAAAGAAACAAAACAAAAATTAACTGACTATTTCAATTTGGAATAGACGTAGCTTGTATTGGTCTGAATAGGCAAGCCAAGTGGAATCCTGAGACAATGCCGAGCACACAATGTATTCTTCATTATGTGCCTTTAGGTGCAATAACTTCAGTGGATTGGTCTGCAGGGGAAGGTTTTCGCCATTCTTATCTACAATGAGAAACACACAAGAATATTATATATTAATATAAGTGTTATCTGGTTACAGCAAGATCAGAACAACAGTGCTAACATAGTTTAGATGAACTTAAAATAAATAGTTTTAAGACAAATAATATTACAGGGGTCACTAATTCTCATATCGTAGTTGTGTTTTACTCTTTACTGTTTGTGTTCAACACTAATAAGTTTGTGAAAAAATAAGTGAGGAGTAAACAGGCTGATAATAGGATATAACAGCATATTTGATAGAATGGCAGATTAGAATATGAGGGATACTCAGTCTGAATCTTTCTAATTTCTACTTGGCATTCACATATTCCAAATTATTAGTGTATATGTGTAGAATGTAATTGGCCAGCCCATAAAGATACCCCTCTGGGCATTGATGAGGTGGCAGAAAAGTAGCACATTTTCACTTTAGAGGTGTCCTAGTCAGATTAATAACTTTGTTTAAAAGTGTGCCATTGAACACAAACCTGATTTCTTCTTTGTTGAGCCTAATTTCCATAACTCTAAGTGCTTTGCGTATCTAAACATCACCACATGAGATCTCTTTGCCGTGTGAACCAAAGGAACCTGGTAGAACGAAAACAACCATTTTAGCCAAATATAACAATGTGTATATATTTGTAATATAGTTTTTATATCGTACTGCTTTTATTTCGTTATATGGTCCGTTAACAAAGCGAGGCAACTGTTTGGCGCCAATTAAGTTAATTCTTTTGTTAGACACGGCGTCAGTTAAGTTATAATGCCACCGTGCGTGTGGATGGACATGTTTCTGGTTATGGGATTGTGAATATCTTTAGAGATTGGTCTTCTTTTTGGTTTTTATTGTTGTGGCTTGTTGTATGACACGCTAATCTAGATGGTTGAAAATAAACCTGTACTATACACAACGACCGTGGAAAGACGCCCACATCGGTCACATGCATGACTCATAGTCAACGCTGCCTACAAGAACTGAGTTATTGAAAGAGTGGAGTTGTTCAACGGATTTGACAGTGGTAACATACCAACAATGGGTACACACTTCACTGAGGATAAACAGCAACAGTTCATACAAGCATTTGAATCACTCGGCACCAAGCCTAAAATGGACACTGCTGATGATCTCCAGGAGTGGATGGCTAGTTTTGTGTGGAGTAAAGAAGCTAATGTCAAGCCTGATGCTTCAAGGCTTAGCTCACATATATTTAGTGGTCAGCTCACTACTCACTATGTGCATCCACCAATGATAGCTGTCTTCCATGGTGATTCCGACCAAAAGGGTGTTCCATTTGATACTTGGAAATTTGAAATACTGACTTTACTGGAGGAAGGTGTCCACTCAAGCCATGTAATAACTACGGCGGGAAAAGGTCACTTAGAGGTCAAGCTGCCGAGATATGAGGTGTGAATGCCTCTATAGAGCAATTACTTGACAAGTTTGAAGGTATTTACAGTACTGTTGAAGACACGGAGGATTTAATGACTCTGTTCTACAGTGCCCATCAGCATGCAGATGAAAAAGTTGCCACTTGGGGATGCCGACTAGAAGATTTGCTCTACCGTGCTAAGCAGCACTTATCTGAAGAAGCTACCAACGGTATGTTGCTAAGTAAGTTCAATAATGGTTTATTGAAACCCATAAAGAATCGTATCTGTTACTTGGAGGGGAAGATCACGAACTTTGATGATGATCTTCGAGTAGCTGGATGGAAGATTGAGGTGGAACTTGCTGTTCAAAATGCAAATGATGTTGTTAAATTGAAGTCTGGTGATACTAAGTCAATGAAGTGTCGTACTAAGATGACAAAGGCAACAGCTGACACTGGTGATATTGATTTGCCATCACTTGTTTGTAGTCTGCAGTCCCGAGTTGAGGAGTTGGAACACAAGAAAGTGCACCACAAGCCTAACATCAGGACGCATAGCTACAGCAATACTAACAACTTTTATCATCAGCCATCAGCTCATCAGCGATCATTTCATCATCAATCATCATTTCATCAGCAGTCATCATCTTTTAATTGACAATCATCTTCTCAGATGCCAGTGCCATTTGATACGACACATCCAATGGTGATCCAACACAAGCCAAGTTGTAGGCAATCGTATTCATTGCCTACATGTTACAGGTGTGGTCAGTTGGGTCATTTACAGATAGGGTGTCGGGCGGTACTCACATCTGATGAGGAGTTGGTAAAACGACACAGGGTCTGCCGTAGAGGGACAGCAGTAGACTCGAACAAACATAGCAAGTCCCACTTAATCGAATCCTGGGAGAATCAAATGAATCTCCTATTTTGTTGAATGGTTGTGAGGTTACATCGCTTTTAGACACAGAGTCTAATGTGTCCACTATTGCTGAAGGTAAATTCAAGGAACCTTTCCCTGATACACTGATTCAGTCATTAGATAAGTTTTCACTTGACATAGAAGGTGCTAGAGGACATAAGCTGCCTTATTCTGGATACTTTGATGCTAGTATTTCTATTCCAGGATTTTCAGATGAGGTTAGCTGTTTAATGTTGATTGTACCCACTTCCAGGTATGCTGAGAGTGTTCCTGTTCTTCTCGGTACAAATATCTTGAATCAAATCATGAATATTGTTCAACGAAAACATGGTGTCAGGTTCTTGCAGAAAGCAAGACTCCCTGGACCATGGTATTTAGCGTTCAAATGTCTGACAATCCAGCATCGTGAAACATGACGGCTTAAAGGTCGATTATGTTTTGTGAAAGCTGCGGTGTCACAGAAGGTGGTTATTCCAGTAAATGCCACTGTTACTTTCCAAGGCAGGATGGATAAACAGGTTTCTCTACCGCCATTTCTTGGTATAGCTGAGCATTGTGACAAAAGTTTTCTGTCCACAGGTGTAGAGGTGACTAACTTTAGTTCACTTCAATAGACTAAAACAAACTGCGTCTGTTCAGTTGTCTAATTTGAGTGGCAGTTCTGTTGTAGTGCCCCCTGGTGGTTTGATCTGTCAAATTCAAGCATGTGATTTAGATGATGAAGCTGAACCAGTAGCAATAGGATATTGATCTTGGTGATTCCTCTCTGACTAGGGAACAAAAGGTTATTTTCTGTTTGACTGGTCCAGTGTATTCTCTCACAATGACTTGGATATAGGTTTCACTGGTGTAGTGAAACACCGAATCAACTTGCAAGATGAAACACCGTTCAAACAACGTCATCGTAATATCCCTCCATCCATGTTTAAGAGCTTTTGGATGCAGGTGTTATTCATAAATCACACAGTCCATGGGCATCAAACATTGTTCTCGTCAGGAAAAAGGACAAGTCCCTGAAGCTATGTGTTGACTTTCGCCAGCTGAACAAGAGAACAATTAAGGATGCCTATGCTCTTCCCCGAATTTCTGACATTCTGGATCAACTTGGTGGTAATAAGTATTTTACTGTTCTTGATATGAAGAGTGGATATCATCAAATCGAGGTTGAACAAGAACACAAGGAGAGGACTGCATTCACGGTAGGTCCTCTGGGATTTTATCAGTATGACAGACTTTCTTTTGGCTAATGCAATGCCCCAGCAACTTACCAACGGATGATGGAGTAGGTACTCGATGGTCTAAGCAATACCGTATGTCGTATCTATCTGGAGGATGTTATTATTGTTGGTAATTCCTTTGAACAACATCTTGATAGAATATGTCAAGTTTTTCAACGCTTCCATGACCATAACCTGAAGCTATCGCCGAAGAAATGTGCTTTCTTCAAGACCAAGGTCAAATATGTTGGCCACATTGTGTCTGCTGATGGTGTTCAAACTGATCCAGACAAGATCTCGAAGATTGTAAACTGGCCTTCACCACGTAGCACAGATGAGGTGAGAAGTTTTCTAGGTTTTGCTGGTTACTACAGACGCTTTGTAAGTAACTTTTTTAAGCTTGCCAAACCTTTGAATGATTTACTCATTGGTTCAATTACAAAGTCTCATCGTAAGCCAGACCGGACTACGTTTCATTGGAAAGATGCTCAAGAAAATGCCTTCCAAGCATTGAAACAAGCCTTAGTATCACCTCCAGTCCTTGCTTATCCGGATTATTCTAATCCCTTTGTTGTACATACAGATGCGCGTTTCATGGGAATAGGAGCAGTGTTGTATCAGATTGATCCTGACGGCAAGCAACGAGTAATTGCATATGCTTCTAGAGGTCTGAAGAAGTCTGAGCGAAACTACCCAACTCACAAACTAATTACTACCAAATTCCATGATTATTTGTATGGCAAAAACTTTACTGTTGTTACTGACAATAATCCGCTGATGTAGTGCCAAGTTAGATGCTACAGGTCATCGTTGGGTTTCAGAGTTGAGCTCATACAACTTTAATATTAAATACAGACCCGGCCGTTGGAACTCTGATGCTGATCAACTCTCTAGGTTGCCACAACTTGATAACAGTCCTGGTGTATTCCACGAGATATCTACGGAATCCATACGTGCTCTTTGCAGGAGTCAGTCGGCTACAACTTATGTTGAAACTGTGTGCATGTCGGCCGATGCCGTCACCGACTTTGATACTCTTGATAACATCTTTGATCATCGTGATTGGCGGAGACACCAAGCAAAGGACCCGGTTATTGGTAAATTTCTTAGCTTTGTGACCAATAACCGGAAACCCATCGCAGGTGTTAATGGCCAAGAAGATAAGATTCTCTTGAAAGAATTCCATCGTTTAAAGGTTCGAAGGGGTGTCCTGTACAGGTTTTCACAAGTTGAAGGTGATGCAAAATATCAGTTGGTCCTTCCTACAGAGTTTTGCAAATTAGCTTTGAAATATGCTCATGATGACATCGGGCATTTAGGATGGGACTGTGGTATACACATTCTGAGGGACAGAGTGTATTGGCCAAGAATGAGTGCTGATCTGGATAACTGGGTTAGTGGCTGTGACAGATGTTTCAAGAGCAAAGCACCTACAAACAATCGTACACCTTTGGTCAATATCACTACTAGACAACCTCTTGAATTAGTTTCTATGGATTTCTTGACACTCGAAATGTCCAAAGGTGGATTCCAACACATACTTGTGATCACGGATCACTTCACTAAGTATGCTGTTGCTGTTCCGACAAGAAATCAGACAGCTAGGACAACTGCTGATGCGTTGTTTTATAACTTTATTGTGCACTATGGCTTGCCGCTCCAGCTTCATGCGGATAGGAGTGTTAATTTCGAGAGTAAGGTCATTCGTGAGCTTTGCCAGATGACTGGTATGGCTAAGTCGAGAACAACTCCATATCATGCGATGGGGAATGGTTTAACGGAACGAATGAACAGGAATTTATTCGACATGCTTGGTACCCTGGATCACCACAGGAAGCAAAACTGGAAGCTAGAAGTTGCGCCACTTGTACATGTGTACAATTGCGCTCGTCAAGACATGACAGGTTTTGCTCCATATGAATTCATATCAATTGCCCCATATCAATTGATGCTGCGTTGGGATTAACTAACACCGAGGAAGCTGCGAAGGACTATGACACTTATGTGACGAATCTGAAGTCATGTTTAACTAAATCATATGAGTTGGTTTCTTCGAAGTCAAAATCATCACAATTACACCAAAAGAAATATTATGACAAACGGGTTCATGAAGGTGTGGTCCAACCAGGTGATCATGTTCTTGTTAAGGTGGTTGCCTGGGAAGGCAAGCACAAAATAGCAGATAGGTGGGAAGATGAACTGTACACTGTTCTAAAACAGTCCAATCCTGACATTCCTGTATATGTTGTACAGAGAGAAGATAAGGATGATCCAAAACGAACATTACATCAAAATCTCCTTCTCCCTATTAATCTGCTACCTCTACGAGACAATTTGACGAAACGTTGCCATGCTGATGTTCGATCTGGTGATACAGGTTCTGATCATGATAGCATTGTTGATTCATTCGATGATGAACATGAAGATCAAGACAATGTTGATTTTATCGAAGTCACTGAGCACACTGGAAACATTCCAGGAGCTGATGTTGAAGTTTCTGAAACTCAAGTTGCAGACGCAGAGATTATTGCACCTGAGACTGTGGATGAGCCAAATCCAGAGTCAGACATTTCTGATACTGATATTCAGGAAGCCGAAATTCCAGTTCCCGACGAACCACGACCTGTGCCTGCTCCACGTAGAAGCACACGGGTTAAACGTCCTGCAACATGGATGACGTCCGGTGACTTTGTGATGTCCCATGTCGCAACCACAAATAAGCGTGACTGGCTTACTAAAATTGACATTCTACAACATTTAGCCGAATAAACAAAACACAATTTGTCAGGCCATGATTGACGTTATTGTTAAGAACAAAGATTCTGATTAGTTTAAGTAATTTTATTTATATGTTTTGTTAATTCACTGAATGTCGGGACGACATTTTCCGAAAGGGGAGGGAAAGGAACAATGTGTATATATTTGTAATATAGTTTTTATGTCGTACTGCTTTTATTTCGTTATATGATCCGTTAACAAAGCGAGGCAACTGTTTGGCGCCAATTAAGTTAATTCTTTTGTTAGACTTGGTGTCAGTTAAGTTATAATGCCACCATGCGTGTGGACGGACGTGTTTCTGGTTATGGGATTGTGAATATTTTTAGACATCGGTCTTCTTCTTTTTTTGGTTTTTATTGTTGTGGCTTTTTGTATGACACGCTAATGTAGATGGTTGAAAATAAACCTGTACTATACACGACGACTGCGTTGATCTAAATCTGCGTGGAAGTTACATAAGACGTACAAATGTATCAAGTCTACCTCAAAATGGCTTTATGTGAAAGATTACAACTGTGCAATCCCGAAGATAAAGTCAAGTTCCATTTCATTAAGAGGCTGCATGCTATAGGAATGTTTATTTTGAAATAATTATAATACGTACGTGTGGAATGGCCGGAATCCTACTCCATGGTTTCACACCAGATCTTTCTTCTAAATTGCTGACGAGCAAGTGAGCAGACACACCTTTTAAAAGCAATCACATAATATACGATTTAGTGCGATGATAAGTTAAATGGAACTGTGGTATCTGTGAATCAATAATATTATTGATGGTAAAAAGATCTATAGAAGTGATTCAATAATGCTCTCAGCCAGCAGCGATTAAATATCATTAAAAAAGGGTTACAATTCCTGTCATGAATTATTTCAAGTCTGGACACTCTGTTATGCTTTGTTCTGTGCTCATGGGAAATGTTCAAACTGATCATATAAGTATAACATGAGTAAAATCAAAACTAGTAAAGCAAAATACAAGAGTAGGGATAAAACGAGACCTTTGCAAGAGGATGTTTTCAAACCATCAGTTTGACACACTGTGGAAAAACCAG
The DNA here is from genome assembly GCA_025642065.1 of Paralvinella palmiformis. Taxonomy (NCBI): domain Eukaryota; kingdom Metazoa; phylum Annelida; class Polychaeta; order Terebellida; family Alvinellidae; genus Paralvinella; species Paralvinella palmiformis. The sequence goes on along the minus strand of JAODUP010000065.1, from coordinate 427,526 downwards.
AAATCTGGTAAAAACCGGAAAACTCTCATCCCTGGGATGAATAAGTTTGTGGCTGATGTCATGATGAGCAGAGATAACTGTAAATTGTAATAGGCAAGGAATGAAATGTGTAAACCTAATGATGATCAAAATAGTGGTCCTTCAATACAATACTGTTTAATGGATGATTGATTGGTTTGTTTAGCGTCAGCACCTGGACAGACAATGTGGCTGAAGTTGAACACTTTTGGGAAACCCCCCTCTCCCCAACAAAGACGGATACCGTTTGATGAAGTTCCTAACACAGTATGCAACATATGAATTATGGCGTAGCAAACAACACTGGAAAGGGGTTCAGGAGTGAGAATGCCAGAGAAATTACTGCTTTTATAAGAGAACTAACTACTTCCAATGTAAAAAAATAAGTGGTTTACCTGATTTACAAACATGGTAGCTGGTAATAGCTCAGTAAATCATAGACATTAAATATATAAAATCACCACGAATGATGCATACACATTCCAAATCAATTCTTATATATGACTGTAAAGTGTTTTTTAGATGCTAATAAAAATACTATACAATTTCAGGGGCACAGATTGGGACAAATAAGTCAGTGGCCCTTATCTGAAGTTAGTGGCCCTGAAAGGGGAGTGGTGAGGCCAGTAAGTCAAATGCTGCAGGGGTGCTATAAGCCCCACCAAGAACATTTAGATCAGACCTTTTGAGAGTCCTTCTTATGTATATTTCAAGTAATATGAGGTCTTTTCAGGAGGGATTTGTGAACCAACCACCAAATACTGACTGGTGGCAAAATAACACAAGTCTACATCCCAACAAGAACAAACTTTATTTAGCTCAAATAGAGAAAATATACATGACTGACTATCAGATTAACAAAGGGAACAATAATAATACAGATTACATATAAATTTTCAAAACTCTATCAATTAATTCCTCCTTCAAATACAAGTCAACATCCAACTTGAAACCACGGTCATTATATGATAACCACGGTCTTCCAGCTTTCTACATAGCCAAGAATCCTGATTTGCATGTCGCATTACGCATATGGAATTTCGACTTGACCACAAATGTTTTCACAGTCCGACAGTATGGTCGCCTGATGGGCAAGTATTTTGAATTAAATGGTCGCCCTTACCAACAAATAGCTAATTTTCAGCCCCGCAATGCATATGTATAAACTGCTAAATCATAATGAACAAGATAACTGGAAAGAAAAAAAAAATCAAATGGTGTTAAGGCACATATTTATTGAGCTGGGATGGCACAGTTAGTTAGAGCGTAGGTCTCATTAACCAAAGGATTGCGGGTTCAACGGTCCGGAACTGCAATGCTGTCATGCGGTGACTGGTTCACTCAGCCAGAAATGAGAACCTGACAGAATGTGATGGCTATGCGTTTGAGTAACGCTTTGCGCCTATAATGGCAGCATGGATTGTAAGCTCCCTTGAGAGTTGATATGTGTGCTGGATTAGAACAGGTCCGAGTCAGGGATAATAATAATACTGTAAAGTACCTTAGAACAGATATCTAGCTGGATAAGGTGATATATAAATATCCAATATTATATTATATTTATAATATTGTGTACCCTGTTAAAAAATGAATCTTTAATTAACACTTAATGTGTTTAATTTTGTAACATTCCCACATAGATTATTCCTTGATTAATGAGTGCATACTGAGCTAACAAAAAAGATAAACCTACAGTTAAACACCAGTTAATACTAGAAACCAAACGTGAATACCTCCACTAATCAGCTTATTTTCCGAAAGGACTAAAGCCCTAACATCATGCGTATGCTGTGTCCTGACTGTTGACCTGACCCACATCTTCCAGTCACTGCTCGGATTTGAGGCAATGTATTCGAACTGGACCAAGTTAGGGTCAACCCCACTGGAGAACACCGAGTTTCCTTCTTCATTAACGCACAGGCAAAGAACGTCTGCTCGGTGACTTCGGAAACTCTTAAGTGATGAAAAATAATAAATAACTTAATATAAATAAAGTTAATGATAATAACAACAAACACTGAAACAAGGAAACATAAAAAAATTAAATGGTTTGAACAATGAAACAGATTTTATAAGATATAAATCATACTTAAATACAATCGGTGTAGAGATAATAATTACAAGGTGTCAGGTACAATATATTAATGTTGGATACCGACAAAATAATAATTACCTAATATACTTATATTAGTGTTGTTGGATGGTAAAACGATCTTACCTTAATTAGGGTTCCTTGTCTTCCATTCCAGAAACTTGTCTTACCCGTAGAATCTCCACTAATTATTGTGTAATCTCTGAAAAATAAAATAAAAAAGACTATTCCTGTAAACATAACACCAGTTTCATCTTTGAAAAGAAGACTCCACATCTAAATATTATTTAATATTAATTACATAATTACAAATACAATTAATAATAATAAAATTTAGAAAAAACTGTGGACCTTCATGTTAGGGACAATAACAAATAAAACTTGAGTGAGATTCATCAGTGAAAGAACCTGCAAGTTGAGTGGCTTCAATTCACTTCATATGACAACTATGGCTAATTGTTAACATGGCAAACGGTATGTGGCTTGAGTTGAGTACAAAGTTGGTCATCAAATAGCAGACAATAATATTTTATATTCTATTGATTCTTGATTTGGTAAGCAACATAAAATAAATATAGTTAAAGAAATATATTACCCAATAATAATAATAATAACAACAACAATGTAGATTTAATCATGTGGTCTCATTAGCAACAGCCATTCAAATGCACTGAACAGTGAAACCCTCAATATGAATGATCTAAAATTTAATTAGCTGTTGAACAATGGTTGTATATCTTTAAGAGCATCTTCTTGAAAAGGTAAGTTTCATAAACAGATCGCACATTTAAAATCTACTTTAGCAAACTGTTTCACAAAGTGAGGGAAGTTGCAATAAATAGATAGTTGCCATATGCTTTCTGCTCTGGTACCCATCTCTAAAAATTGAAATTTAAAGATGACTTCCTCACGAACAAGCGGTCACACAGATATTCAAGTGCACTGGGACCAATTTTCTAAATAATTGTCATTAAGCAAGAAGCACCATTCTGAATCTGCCAAAGATGACTGTTGCTATAAACAGACAAGGCACAAGCCATTGTAAAATGCCAGAATAATATTTGACCAGTTCAGTTGCTCCCAGGCAAGTAGATTCCTACTTGCACTTGCCCAACTAATGTCTGAATATGTATTTGAAATAACAATTGACAGAAAAATTTGTGTTTGATATTAAAAATTAATTTATTTTGAACTATAACATTACTGGGTGTGTCCTGTATAGCTTGGGTGAGTGAATGATGAAACCTACTCACTCAAGGCGGTGAGTAGGTTGCAAACTGAGCTTTTCATGCTTCACTGGAAGATAGATAACTGAAATTAAACACTAAAGTGAGTGGATATAGGCATGAGAGTGGCATTTGATTTTGTTGGTAGTGAAAAGGGAGCTCCCAGAAGCCCCTCGACTTATACGTTCCTACTTATAGTTCCTACCAACTGAAGGAAATATGTTTTCGGCCATCCTGGACACAATACTACAGGATTCAACCCAATAATAGCCAGAATAAAACGTCACATCGCTGCCTACTAAAATCATTATTATTCAATAAATAACGATTAAGTTTCACCCAAACTGTTATTTGGATCTCACAAACATGTCAGTATTTGTGTAATAATAGTTGATAGTCATGTGCCAGTAACTACCAGTACCTCCAGATAATTAGTGACACTATAGAAATCACTGTTCACATTGTGTGTTTGGTGTGACAAGTTTGTTTATTAGTTATAACATTGTTTGTTTTGTTTTTCGGGGTGAATCCCCAGGTTGTCGCTTATTCAGCACAGCCTAGTTATATTATAACATCAAAGCGAAATCTGTGTGTGTGTGTGTCGCTGCCGGTGAAGAAATTGATACTGATATATTTATGACGCATTTGCAGACACCATGAGTTTGAAACGAAAGCGAAATTCACACGATGCACAGTTTAAGTTAAAAGTCATTAAGTTTGCCAAAGAAAACAACAACTCTGCAGCAGACAGACATTTTGCTGTTAGTGAAAAACTAGTGAGACTGGAGAAAGCAGAAGAACAATTTATTTGAAATGGCGAGGACGAAAAGGGTGAAACATTACGGAGTTAGTCCGTACATCAAATTAGAGACAGCTTTGAATGATTAGGTACTGGAGTATCGCCACAATGGATATATCGTCACCAGAATGATGATACGGATACAGGCTATCAAGTTTACTCAAGACAAGCAATACAAGATAGAGACTGGATTCAAAGCTTCACCAAGATGGTGTAGCCGGTTTATGAATCGGTGTGGACTTACACTGAGACAGGGGATGCATATCACGCAGAAATTACCAAAATAATCAGCTTTCACCAATATATCATGAAAACAGTGGAAAGAGATGGATTTTGAATTTAGACAAATTGGTAATATAGATGAAACGCCAATGACATTCGACATGGCAGGGTTTAGGAGAGTGAACAAGAAAGGAGATAAAACAGTGACCGTAAAAACAACTGGGAGTGAGAAGGCACATTTTATGTTGATACTTTCGTGTTTTAAACCAATACCGTAAAATGTCCTAGTTTTGGTGTATAACACGCAGGAGAAATCAGGATAATCTGCAGCTGGACTTGTGCATCATTTTGTCTGTAATTACGTACACCCTCCGTGTATGACAGCGTGATACAGATTTCATAATTGCTTTGATGTTGTATTTAATAAACAAACTGGGAGTGAGAAGGCACATTTTACGGTGATACTTTCGTGTTTTAAACCAATACCATAAAATGTCTGAAAAACAAACTTCTCTCAATTGTGAGCAGTGATTTCTACCGTTTTTCTTTAAAGACACATTTAAAGACACATTTAGTTCTATAGATTAAAATTATTTAGTGTGCAGATGGAATACTGTTGTTTAATCTGGACTGTCCACCTTGTTACAGCTAAAGTCCAGACGATGGTTTCTTTTTGTCTTTCCACTCTAGCCAAGGTCAGCCTTTGTATGGCGTGTCCAGATGCCAGACTCCAGATACGGATGTTATCGATGCCTCCTGTTATCATGACGTTTTCCGTGCTGTACCAAGCCACACACAATATCCGACCTATATATATATATATATATATATATATATATGAATTAAAAAAAATTATTTACAATATATTACTATTCTTTTGAGACATACCAATGTATACTACAGGCTGAACATAAACATGAAGTGGATCAATGGATGCAAACATCATCAGGTGAATGCTATGAAAAATATCGTTCCCTCCACTAATATGTTTTAATATTCTCTTTAGTACAAAGCATTTATTACAAAAATAACAGCCAGGGGTAATTATATAATACCTTCTTGTTTGCTGAGAGCTCTGGAATACTCTAATCCATCACTGGTAATTCTGAATAAGACTACACATCCATCTTCTGTACCTGCCTATAATAGTGAACAGTATTTGAAAAACAAAGAGTAAATTAGCAATGGATAAATATATACAGAAAAGGTATAACTAGACATACAATAAAAGGTTACACACACATACACACAATTTAAGAGTTAAAACTGATGATGGATGAATGTTGTTTAACGACACATGGCACAATTTAGGCCATTCAGTGTCCTAGAACGTAGTTAAAACTGATGAAGTATTCTAATTCTGAAATAGAACACTTTACATCTGTAGATTTGGAAGTAACAAGTATGAAAGTCAGGTATATTAATATTTATAAATGCAAGATTTGTTATGACTGGTTCCTTTAATGTAATGTTTCGTGTACTAACCAACAGAAAAGTAGAAATATTTAAGTTAACTTTGGATGCCTATAGAATTATACTAATTTACTTGATTTTGAATGGAATAGATTAGCTTCGTATGGAATTAGTATAAATGAAATGAATAGAAATGGACAAAAAGTTAGACTAGTTAAACAGACTAGTTAAACAGATTGTATAACTTTGTATAAAACATTCATTCCACAAGTCCTTTTATAATAGACGTTATGACCAAAACAATCACAACATCTATTAAATTATAAAACAAAAATGCACATCTTTAAATAATAAAACACCACAAAAAACTTCACTTATATCAAATTAATTGCTTAGGCATATATTGCTGAAAATAGTACCTGTATTGGGCATTTCAGTTTATTTTGCCACCTGTCAGCGTGGTGGTCAGTTCATCGTTTAGAACAGCCGCAGATATGTTTGTTGGACAAGAAGCCTGTAATGGCTAAACCAGTGTTGCGTATTTTTTTTGTTGATATCAGTGCCCAAGATAAATGGTTGGTGAAAATTTATATCTATTGTATAATTAAGTAATTATAGTATCTTGAGTCCAGCATTGTATGTGACCATAGTCACTTGTTATGGTGTATTTTATGTAAACCTTTAAAATTTTCAAGTCACTGCTCGCTGACCATCATTGTCGTTGTGTAACCACGGTAATGTTTCATGGTTGGATACAGCTAGGTAGCAGTTAGTATTATGTGGGTCTCAGTAGTGTAGTGGATAGTGATCTCGCCTGTGGAGCAGGGTGTTATGAATATCACCGGTCCGAGCTAACCATAGGTTAATTACCTTTTTTCGTTATTACAGTTAATCGCTTGTCTGTACGCTCATCGATCCCCTTATTCGTCGCATAGTACATGCTATTCAACACCACAAATAAAGAATTGAACAAATACAAGAGGCGCATTGTCATTTTTGTGTGTATGCTGGCGCAACACGGTTCTGGTTGTTACAGTACCACTTTTAGAATTTAAATATACTTACAGCTAACTGTGAGCCATCTTCTTTCATTGCCAAACACCAGATGGGGCCACTGTTTGCTGACAGCGATTGCTAGGACAAGAAAATGTGACCAGAATAATTATGGTTTGATATTAATTATATTGTAAATTTATATAGGAATAAAATATTCATGTAGCTGATTTTACACACACACACACGGAAAATATAGATCTGAATGTCCATATCTGAAGACTTTGTTCAGTGATTTGTATTATGAAATTATACTGCCACAAACAAGCATAAAATAAAATCAATGAGTTACATGAACCAGCGAGTTGGTAAAACAAGTTTAAGGCTGGTAGTGATAAATCAAACCAAAGATGATAAATTGGCATACAAATATTATCTGACTATCATTTGTTGAACTTCATATCCTAACGCAACATTGGATAAGCTAAACAAGTTATGACAGTACCTATTGATTGACAAGCATATTTGATATTATATGATACTACTGAGTTTAAATGGGTATACTGACAGTATTATATTACTAGTATACTGACAATGTTATGTAAATGAAGCAGCACCTTCTGAATACAAATACATAAAAAAGAAATATAGCTTATCTAGCAGCTAAATAGGTTGAGTAAGAAGTAAATTATGTCTATATATAGTTAATAAAAACCTATTGAGTACATAGAGTAATCAGTGTCAAGCTATTAATAAATTACAGCCCAGATAATAATAATGGTTTATATAGTACCTCAATTACAGTGATTTGTTCTGGGTCACTTTACAGAATTAAAACATCACCTGGTTCGCATAACACAAAAACCTTTATACACAAATATACAAATTCATTAGACTATATCTACTTTAACTAGGATAATTGAAATAAACAAATTATAAGAAAAATATTTTTACTTTGAGGCTTTTCATAATACATGTTATGTGTTTTTGTTACGACCAGGTTTGATTTATATTCCAATCACCAGTATGAGGATTTAGTCCAATTCAAGACCCATACCGAGATACATTGATGTCAATTCCGACTACTGGGTACGATATCTCCACTCATCACGTATGGGAGCGTTTTGGGTGGTTGACCACATTAAACAACAATACTGTATCACTAAATTAAATACTAAAGTATGATATTAAGGATCCCCAAGGAGTGAGAAGCAAGTGTAGGATTGCTGACTTCCGGCATGTTACGTTAACATAAGTACTACAGTATGTAGGTATGACACAGTACCAAATATCACAATATAATCATGTTGTGTCTCTACGAGCTTAAAGCACCTTCTCTCCAATGATGAACAAGCTCAACAAAATATTATATTTTAAGAATAAGTTTTAAAACCTACTCCCTTTGGTGTTACAGGTTGTTGGTCTTGATATAGTCATTTTCATGCACATGGTAAATTAAAGGAATAAAAAAAACCACCCTTTATAGGAGTACAACATGCTTAAAAAGAACTGTTCTGTGGGTAGCTAAGAAGTTTGTTATACCCATGAATTCATTATATGCATATATGCAGTTTATTCACTAGGTGGCTGTGTTATATGTTACACAAGTTTTTAAACAATTCGCAAGGTGACTCTCAAATACAAAGATATATTGTGTAATGCTAATTTCAGGATACATGTCATAAAACAGCTGTAAATGTTAATAGTATAAGTACTTATTGTAAACAGTTGCAGTGAATATGGAGAGTACATTCAAACAGTTAACTGATCAAACAATTTTAAACAAGTATATTTATTATGCAATCACATACCTCACCTGTCAAAACTTAGCTTATTTCAAAGACACCATAAAAACAGGTTGATTCTGTGATTGGCTAACACATGCTAGGAGTAACTCACACTTCTACATTTACCATTGTTTGTTAAAAAATAGCTTACAATCATAATCCCTATTATGAAACACACCCACCGTCCCTCTCTGACCTGATTATTTTGGCACTGACACATTGCATGGCTATGGCATGGTTTCTTTCAGGTGACATGTGGGAAGTATTTGTGAAAAATTGGGATATTTTCAGTAGCTCACATATTCATTATGACCATGAATTTATTACTCCTGCATTCTGTAACATGCATAAATAATTAAAATGGAAAAATCTGTATGTTATATGTGTGTTTGTTATAAGCATGTTGCACTGTACTAGACTTCATATCTGATATTAAAGTTCTTTGACAAATCAGTTTCAGCTTTGCTCAGAGCGATGGCCTAAACAGTATGTAGAAAATGATCAGCTTAACTGTACCTGTAAGATTTAAACAAAAATTAATTACAAATAAACATAATTATTATATATTGTAACTGGAAAACATTTTAAGCGATGACTGCAGGACTTTTTTAAGATGTCTGGCAAGATGGTAAAAACATATTTTGCCAATATCATATTTGCTGTTGCAAGAAATAAATAAAATGGATTCGGTATAATACATTTTCACTTAATACAAATTTGTGACTGTTGGTCAGATAAAGTACGCAGACAGTGTTCAAGTCTCCAGAATCCAAGCAGTGAGTGATTGGTTTGTTTGGTTTTGTTGCTGGGGTCACACCTGGGTTGTACGGCCAAAGAGAAAGTCCCAAGGAAATATCCCACAAATGCAAGTACCTCGATACGATTTGAATCCTGATCAACAAATTTGCAATGCAGTACTCTAGCCACTTTACTATCTGAGTGTCTAGAATCCCTGCAGCATCTTGTGTTCTCTCTCTTCCGACTAACCGTGACTCTGCCAGTGACGACATCGTATTCCTGGAGGTTCCCATGGAGACCTGCAGCAAATAATCGACTTCCTTTCCAGAGTAAAGCTTCTACTGATGCGCCCTCCGATGGTGGAAGTATCTGTAAAACATTAGAGGTAACTAGGTTATGGTCTGAAAGTATTAGTATCTTAGCAATAGGCAGACCATGATACAGTCATGTACATACATTCTTTATGGAATATTTTATTATATGACACACAACAATCAGTTTAAATAATAACACGTACAGAAGGTCAATTCTGAATCACACTCCACATACAGCTGGAGGGAGCTTGAAAAGAAAGCCCAGGACGGAAGACTTTGGAAGACTGTTGTCAATGACCTATGTCACAGGAGGGGCAAAGGATGAAGAAGAAAGACTCCGCATAATCATTTGGAAACTAACTACAGCTAAAGGGAAAGGGAAACTGTGACTGGATAGCTAGAAGGTGGACAATAAAGTACAGATGATTTTTTTTGGTGAATCTTACCAAAATGCAATGCTGCTGATAGAACTAGAAAAAAAATAGACCATTATATTTTTCATGGTTGACCAGATATTGATGATGATGATTTGGTGTTTTACGCCCTAATTTTGTGCACACGGTAGGCTAAATGGGCCGTGGTTGACCAGGTAAAAAAACTAATCTGTGATTTGTATTATTTTGGTCAGAACCCAAATAAAAATGGACTCATTAAAAACTTCAAATTACCTTTTCCTGGAACCAACTGTGTTTCAAATTCCAAATCTCTATTGTGGCATCTGACCTAGAACAAATTACAAGAATCATCAAGGAGCATTATATTTGAAACACAATAGTTATGAGTGGATCGATTAATTTGATAGTCGTGTTTCTTTAAACTGTATGCCAACAATCAGGTCACATCACAGTCTGGATGATATTGAAAGAGAACAAACCACTCATGTGTTAAATGCAGACATAGTCTAGTTATTCATATTTCTTGAATATTTATAGTCTTTGTTTTCACAGTTTCGTGTACAACAAAATAATCTATTCCAAAAGTCAGTTAGCACTAATGACATCAGCAGTGTGTGTCAATATTAACTGGATTGCACTTTGTGTTTTAAATAGATCAATATTTATGATATCACAATCATAAAGACATGATGAGATGCTAATCTTTACTACGAAATGGTGTTTGGTTTGGTTTCTTACCTCTGAATATGAGACCTTAATATTTACTTTGTTAATATGTAAATTGATTAATGTCTGGAAAAAGTATCCGATAAACAACGTATTTTTATCAAAACAAAGTACAAAATACCGCATTAAATATCCAATTTACGTCACACGTTTGATGATTGCATCAGTCAAATAGCATTAGCAACAAGTTTGTTAAACATTAGCACATAGATGTAACAAGCAGAAGAAGGAAATCTTCAAGAACATATGGGACATTCCATATGTTGTTAGTCTGATTAATGTCCAACAATGGGATATTGATAAACAGAACATAACAATAATGATAAATCTATTACTGGTGACATAATGAGAACATCCAATAAATGGAGATGAGTGAGATTTGACATCTGTAAGTGTGATATAATCCATCAATGATATTCTTTGGTTGGCAGACACAACTAATTAATACATACCATTTAATAATTAACATGATTTTAATGGGAACACAAGAGTGTGTATTATAAAAGAGATGTGACCATAGTTCAGGGTTGGTAAGTTTAACCCACCCCACATATAATACTATGTTGTAGTAACAAGACTGGAATTGGAATTCATCGGCGGTTCCAATTCTGGAATTGCTTATTTAAAAAATGGAACTGGAATTGATAAATTTGGAATTGAAGTTTGCTACAAAACAATTAAATCCACAAACTGATTTTTTAATTCAGAAATATTTCTTCCATGACAATCCCAATTGGAATATAAACTTTTAGAGTAGGTATTGCAAGTAGGTACTCAGAGTACCTACTCAGGGTACAAGCTAGTAGGTAAAAATGGAATTGGAATTGATAAATTTGATGTGATGTGGAATTAGGTCGATGTCTTGTAGTAACTGTACATACAGAGCATTAAACAACAACAAGTGTTCAGATGTTCACTACAACTTATTCACAAGTTTATGATTCAATATTCATTTCCCAATATCCTTTTTTAAAGTAAAGCAGCACAAAAAAATTACCAAATTAATCCCTTAATTCATGGCAAAGCATGATTTTATCAGATATCTTGACCTTCAAATGTAAATTTGTAGAACATAGTCCTTCTTGAGATAAGTACAGTTTAACCCAGGTTTTAACCAACTGGCCTTGGTGTAACCAGTTCACACCTGGATTAAACTCCAACTTAATTGTAGTTCCACTTTTTGTATGATACAAAAACTGCAGTGACATAAACAAAACATACCTGGATACAGCTAATTTCTTATGCGAGTTTTCATAAGCAAGACAGTGAACAGCACATGGATTATACTCAAAGAAACGCACTCTGTGAACTCTGAATTCTCCCATATCTGTAAACATAATAATGATAAGGCATATTAAAACTGACATTAAACCAAATTCAATAACACGACCGTTGACATTTAAGATATTCAAGTTAGCAATATTTAAAAAAATTCTAACTACAAGTCAATCCAGAGATTCACATCCAACTTCCTGTTCTAACTAATAGTGATCTGGCAGTGACAATAATAATGTATATTTAATAAAGCGAAGTTACTAGCAGGAGCTGAACAAATAATATGTAGCATATTAATATCCCAAATAATACGTCTGTTAAAAACCCTATAAAAGATTTAAACAATAACTATTATTTATCTGTGAAAGCAACCGTAAATGTTTCTGTGAAAGCGACCTTAAATGTTTCTGTGAAAGCTACCTTAAATGTTTCTGTGAAAGCGACCTTAAATGTTTCATCTACGACTTTAACTCAATAACACGAATGTCTTTTATTTATTCTTGCCATTCCATCTCTTTAGTTCTTACTTCAAGCATCATTGTTTTCGGCGATAGTGAAGTAAAATGGACAATTCAATTATGTAAATTACATCCATACAAATTCTCTACATCTTTTAACTTCAGCAGTTTTGTTTTAAGAAGGCTTGGACCTTCTCCCCAATAAAATCCATTACACAACCCGACTGTTACGATTGGTATGCCGGTGTTTATATTCAGCAGTTAATTTATGTTCAGACACGCAAAATAAGACGCGCCACTTTTGTAAGCATAAAACGTCATCAATCTAACACACTGCGTGACTATACATTAATATATGCAGCGTTCTTCAAAGTCGGGAGGGAGTGTTACGCCTGCGTGAGCGCTGTCCTCAACTAAGCAATAATTGCCAACCTCTCGTGGTCATTCGCTGTGACTCTGGCAGTGGTGAAAGTCAACTGTTGCTTGGGAACCAATGCTGACTGTTTATGGTCTGCAGATATTTCATGCTTCACCGGATCGTCCTTTTTCGGCTTGTTGCTGTCCTTTCCATGAGCAAAAACGTTATTAGCTTTAGCACGAACACATGTGCCACATCGAAAGACGTAGTTGTCACTGTCGTATATCAACCACCGGAAAGCAAACAAACCATTCTGTCTTTATCAGTTGTGTTGTGGGAGCTAGCATTTTCTGTTCCTTTCTTTCTCCCTCATTGTCATCCACACCTCTTTTATAAATCATTCCGAACCAGATCTTTTCCAACATGCACCATACAAAGGCTATGACTGGATGCATTTCCATTATATTCCTCCAAATACATACAGGCTGACGAGTTTCTGTATTTGGTCTTTGCTCACACCAAATGCTTCTCCAACTGTGCGAGAACTGGTTTTTTTATCATACACTTCCAGAGCCGTCACTTTTTGTTCTAAAGTTAAGATTTTGTGAGATCTATGAAACATCTTCGAATTCATACAGATGATAACCGTTTCTTAAAATCACAATGTTTAATATGTCAGGAATAGAGCACACATTAGAATATCAAAACAATAATGTGATTAATTAAGAAAGTTGCTGACAATTTATATCCAATTATTTGTAGAGATTGCAATTACAATTGTAAAATAACACCTTTATCAGTTTAAGTTTGCATATCCAGAGGCCTTGCTATACAGTTAGAGAGGGGTGTGCCAGCCTGCCCCTCCTACTGCCTGACAGAATCCTCGCCCTGCCCCACAAATCCCCCATTGATATACTGCCCCGCCCATAAACCAGTGTTGATTCTAGGATTGTTAGGAAGTGGGCCCCGAGTGTCATGTCTGTTGATGAAGTTGGCCCTGAAGTAGCCCGAGCGAGCATTCAAGAGGCGAAGATATTCGTTTCACCATGACTGTTGACAGTTGTCACAACGATACTTGTAAAAACTTTGAACACATGCCCTCATTGGCCAATTTTCAACATCTCAGCCAATCAAATAGCACGTAACAACCCATGATAAAACTAAGTAATTTCAGTAAAGCTTAGATTACATATATGCAGTATGTAGCATGCGTGATCCGGCATGCGATTTGTGTGATTCTACATGGATGTGCGTTCCCATGCGTTTTGAGTCTCTCATGCTAAAAATATGACAATACAACAGAAATACAGATAGCAAAGAAAAAACCAACAGATGTGTGTGTGAGTAGTGGTAGGCGGATGTTTTGGCCAGCTAGTTTTTGAAGATAGGACGTTTTGGCCAAATATTAAAAAAGATACAAAAAACGAACAAATATAATATCTTTTTTTATCTCAAAATGTACATTTATGACATAAAAAGTGAACAAATATAATATCTTGTGTTTATTATCTCAAAATGTACATTTATGACATAAAAAGCGAAGTCATTTCATGTTTTATTTATGGGCATGTCTGAACAACAAATGATTAACAAAATGATCAAATGTTAAAGTTTTGATGTGGGTTCTGTATTTAACTGAAGTTTAATTCTCTATGGCTTCTCATAGTTACATATATTACATAGTGGCATGCATTAACTTACTTCTATGTCCTTGTTAATTGTTTAAATTGTATATGGTTTGGGATCCAGGTTGTGTATTTTACTATATGTCTCTTCAATACTATATGTGCAGGTTACTGTATTCATCTCCCAACTGGAAGTTGTGTTAATAAAATAACAAATAAACCAAATTTGTCCAAAACGTCCTATCTTCAAATAATAGCTGGCCAAAACATCCTAGATTAGTGAGTAGTCACTCCCCCAAAACAGATTTACACAATATAAAATAAAAAAATACAAATAAAATTATTATTAAAACAATTTCCTGTTGTTAAAGCCTTAGAATGTTTAATCAGCAATATGCCTAAGATTTGAATTACAATTTGATGTGCAGAAATTTGAACAATACTTCAGGTTGACCAGAGAATCTAAAATCCCGCCAACTTGTTCGGGAAACAACTGCCCCCGACATCATATTCTAGATTCCCCCGTCCGGTTTTTAACCAGTTGCCATATGAATTGCTACATGAAGTGATTCAGTTTGCTGATTCCGCATCGATACGCAGGACAAATCGTATGCCACATCCGGATATATGGAAGCGCTCTCATCTGTTTACATGCTGTTCCATTTTTGACGTATCCGCATATCGCGTATATGGAATCTTAGCTTTGGTCATTCATTACTTGGAATATTTAGTGGGTGTATCATGTAACGGACGAAGACTTGATGGTAGATTGCTGCTGATGGAAATTTTCTGCTGCACTTCAACCGTTATCTTTTCAAAGTGGTTGTGTAGCCGTGTTCACTGGCGCTAAAGGTCCGAGCAGTCAGTGCCCATGTGTTGGCTCCCAATAGCGGCGAGCACTTGCGCATGCGCCGACTCCAATGCTCGGCTTGCAACTCCACTTCCAAGCACCAGAAATACGCATATTTGGCGCATGCTCTTTGAATGCTTGGACGTTTAATGCCAGCGAACATGGTTCTGATGCTCAACAGCGTCGTCACTTTTTGCTTCCCTCATCTAAATTTGGCTGGAATCCCGTAAAACACATTCTAGAATCGGTCTGCATAAAATTACTGCTGAAAAATTATGGGCGTTGACATAAAAACCATTACATGACAACATTCCCGCTTTAGCTAAAATTCGGTAAATCTAGTTGCATAAATCTTTTAGTGTTAATCTTCGCTAATATCAGATGTGTCATTACAAATATCCCTTGTACATAAATAACTCAGAAAACACAGGTACATACTGAATTATAAACCACTGATTGCACAATGAGCTCCCATATCATACATAATACATATAAAACAATGTATCCTTGTTGTACAACTTAAGTAACATATATTATGCATATTTTATTATTTAAAGTTACTGTCTTTTTCCTTTACTGATCGACCACTATTCATGTGATCTTCAAATGGCGTTTATGTTTAACATGGTACACCAAACCTTTGTGTTGAGTGTTTCATTAGTCAATTGCATCAAAAAGCCACTGTCACAACAAAAAACCTTTAGCAGAAAAGGTGCCACATATACCAGTATATGGGTCTTATATTTGGTGGTTCTCGACGCCAGTTGACAAGTGGGTGGAATGGCTGAGGCAACTGGACATAGCACAGCAGCCAGGTACATCTCTATTACAGATTCTCAGGAAGCTTCAACTGGACAGAACACTGGAACAAATTGCTAAACATAAAATTGAACACGGAGGAAGAAATGTGGGAGTCAATTAAATATGAGGCAGAAGTCAAGTGGGCCAGATTGATACAGAGGAGACTAAGGTTTCACATTCTTGTTCCAGTGGCTAGTTTAAAGTAAACAGGGTCAAATGAGTACGAGCACAATGTTATTGTAACTTAGTGCTTAGTGACATTTTATCTCAGAAGTAGGCGTACTTGCATATGTCTCTCTCTCTCTCTCTATATATATATATATAAATATATATATATATATATATTAAGAATTGGCATGTTCTCATTCACTTGTTACAGTAAAATATTTACTAAATGAGTAAAACTGTGATGGCATGGGAAATTAAATAATTTAATTGCGTATGTAAATGTTCTTTACTTCGTCATTATTGTATACATGCCATGTTATTACATTTGTGGACCAATTTTCACATGAATGTGTTGAAATGTTATCCTCCAAAATAAGTATAATACCACAGAATAAGACCGATAAAAATACATAATTATGTGTAGTTATTGTTTAAAGGGAATTCATACAGAATCAAAACTGACTTGCATTGTTCTTGTCCTTTAAAATTCTTATTTGTGCAATCACAGTTTGCCTTCCCCCCTCCCAAACCCACCCCCGGTTTGGCCCATCCACTCCCTCAGTGCCCATGTCTTTCTTCCCACCCTGCCCCTTTTCTAGTCTAACTGGGGGTCTGATATATATAACAAGAACTGCTGAAGCAGCAATTACCTTTACTCAAGGTGTGTTGAAATCACATAACAATGCAAACAGCACTGCCCACTAGCCAAGACACTGTCAGCACAAAACGTCATAACTGGGAGAAGAGCTATCATTGGTCAATATGTAATCAGTGCTCAATTCTGCTAATAAATCCTCAGTCAAATTATTGTAACTGACGGATGCTTGACAGATAATAATGTTGGACACTATGACACTATGGCATTTGGCTGTGTCTAGCAGGTGGCGGCTCTATACAGGTCAGATTGAAATTCAAACTTTGAATGGGACTTGCATCAGTACTTTGGAAAGCTGGCGTTTAATAGTAAGTGGCGCTTCCAAACAGGTGACATTAAGAGCAGGTTTGTCAACTAAATTCCAGAATTTATGGTCAATTCCAATTATTATTAAAAAAAGGAATTGGAATTTTGAATCGGAATTGAAGTTTCCTACAAAAAAATTAAATCCACAAATTAATTTACCATTTTTACAATGTTAACACTTACATGTGGTGTTACCAATAAAATGAAACCAAAATGATCCAGAACTTTGGTGCCTTATATATATATATATATATATATATATAATATATCAGATACACACACCGACAGTGCACCCCCAAGTGAGTGTTTAACCAATTAAATGTCTGGATACGTGGGCTTTGCTCACAACACTGTGACACCACCACATAGCATACCTGTAATCTGATATTGCTATTTAGGAATTAATGAATTTTATCATGTCACCTGGAATGCCAATCTGGACAAAAACTTGCCCTTCCTCTCCTAAAACTGTGACCACTATAGTCTATCCCCAGATCTAACTGTTTTCATAACCATTTGAGAACTTTAGTAAACCCACCATATGTAAGAGGTTTAGTACCCAGCAGGGTTGTGAAAGTAAATACAGGATCTGACTTCTGCCAAGCAGAACTACCATATATACTCGAGTATAAGTTGACCTGGCAGATAAGTCGAGGTCGGTTTTTGACCCTGTAATTCTTTCCTCAGGCCCATGCTCACCGTATAAGTCAAGGTCAATTACCGTAATTTCCACCACCATAATTTCCGTGTTATACACCAGAACTAAATGTGTCTTTTTTTAAAAGAAAAACAATAGAAATCACTGCTCACAATTGAGAAGTTTGTTTTTCAGACATTTTACGGTATTGGTTTAAAATTCCTCAAAATCTGAATCGTTGTCATCATCTGCGAAAAAGCTGACCCAGTTGTAATCCAGAATCTCACACGTAGCAACAGAATCATCATAGTAATCACCATAGTCGTCGCTGTCCGCCACATCCTCAGTTAGTTTAGTACATAACATTTAAGCAGGTCCTGGTATTCATAATCATATATATTAAAAAACTGCTTGTTTTAATTAGATATTGAGTTAGACGGTGAAAATAACAAACACAGCCAGTGATGTCTGGCAGATAATCGCAAGTTTTCGGGATGACATTGATAGTTCCAACCTTTTGCAGACTGAGGGCTTTTGGGTAGGATTGTTGCTTTATATACATTCAGGTGCTTCCAAGAAAAAGGGCTACGGTTTTACAGTGAGAAAACTTGTTGAAATTGCCTTGATAAATGGTATCCATGATGTCAATCTTGGAGCATTAAGACAAATTATCATTAAATATGTAAAAAAAAACTAGACTCTTATAAAACAAAACCTGCAAGGACCTTTCATCTAATAGAGGAAATGGTAAAAGAATTGTTCCAAATTCCACAGATTGTCATTCCTCCACCATCTAATATTAAAACAACCAGCTCACTGACAGAAGCTGAAATAAATTAACGGAGTGATCTAAAAAGAAACTAAAGAGTGATTTTTTTAAATGTGATATTAGAAGAAAAAGGATTTGTAAGCTGGTAAAGGCAAAGGGTGATTTAAAATCTCAGTTGGCATTCCAGAAATTGACAGCAAGTTCAAATGATGTCATGAAAAGATTAAAACAGTCTTTGGACAGAAAAACCGAAATCGAGCATAACCTCCGTAGTGATCGTAGACAACTAAAAAAAATCTGTGCTGTCAAGGACAAGGAGATAACTTATTTGAAGGCTAAACTGCAACAGGTAGATTATGGGAATGACGAGAAAGAAATATTAAAACTCCCCAGGTCTAAAATAAAGATAAAATCTGACTTTAAACACTACAAAGCCAAAACTAGTTTAGAGATTAGAAATCTGAAAATTATAAATAGTGAATTACAGAAGGAGGTTAGTACTCTACAAATCATAAATGAAAATGTGTGGGAGATTGATGCTGGGGAAAATGTCTTGTTTTGTGGCAAAGTTATAAAGGCTAAGACAGCACCTCACAACAAATATGTGTACTTTAACAATTTCCTACTGGACTGTAGAAGAGGGGCTAGAAGACTCTGAGGACTATTTTATGACACTTTCTCAAATTTTAGCAGATTTTTACATTGGTGTTCATTCAACCAGACTAAAACTAGTTTTAACATGGGAACTTAATAATTGACTCAAAGACTGGTTATAAAACATAAATCATTTATATTACTTTTGAATTATATGTGTCAGAGGCTTTATTTAGCATATCAAATATATTGCGCCACTCTGTACATGTAGTAGAAGGTTTACATCCGAAATCGTTAGAACCAAGTTAGTGTGATTGCTTGTGTGAACCAGTTACTATTATTATATTATGCGGATTGTTTTAAATTATACTGGATCAGTATAATTCATATTAATGTTGTTTGGTTATTGTAAAGTAAGATGTATTTAAATAATAAGCTTTATTGAGCATTTCCTATTGATAAACTGCTCAATCTTGATGTGTATTGTGATTCTAAATACTTCCTAATTGTATATTGCAGGTTTTCGTTTTTTATATTACGGTTTGCTCATTAAAATGATTGGAGAAAAGCTGTGTGTTGTCCCTTTATTGTTTGTGCTAACAGCAAAAGTAAACATCATAACATACATATATATATATATATATATATATATATATGCTTTATTTACAGTGATGAAACTGCAAGCATTCATTTGATACTACACATGATGTGTTTCAGTAAAAAAAAATTCTGCTTAATTTATTCAAAATGGTCAATTTCAACAAATTTAAGATAACTGTCAATGTTTTTCTTTATTTGTTGTAGCTTCATTGTACTTAAGGTAAGTCATAAAGCCCCTAAACTATTTTTCATGCATTATTTAGCTTGAAAATGCATTGATATTCATCATATTGTTCATTTACGATCTTGGTTCACTTGACCTTGACTCTTTAAAGGTCAAGGTCATGCCACTATGGTCAGCTCTGCAAAGAAATATTATTTTCAGAATTCCAGGGTAATCATATCCAGAAAATTTTAAAGCCATATCTGTAGTATTAAGCCAGATATAATGTTTAAACCAAGGTGATTGTATTAGCTATTTCACTAGTTGGTCACAGTTTTTTTGTCTTATTCTTTAAGAATTACCATTAACTGTGGACTCCAAAATTATTAACTTTAAACTCCCATATCTTTGTTTTTAATTAAGCTATTAAGCAATTTCCAAGCTCTATCAAATGAAGCTGTTTCTATTTACAATTCTAAAAAAATGTGCAAGTACCTACTATATGTATTAAGTGGCGAATTGCATACAGGGCGAATTGTCCCGGTCAATGGGGCGAAATGTGTGGGGCGGTCTGTCCAATGGGGCGAAGTGTCTAGTAGTAAGTCTAGTAGTAGTACTCGTCAAATGTAACTTGCGGAGTGTCATGTTATCTATTATCGCCCAAACTCGTTCGTATATTCCAACCAGTTATAAAAATACGCCCTTTCACATATGATATATTGACTACATAATAACGCATCATATAATTCTACAGACTTCGTACCACTTATTAATTCAGTAGATAACGAAACAAACCTTGTCAATCAATTTTAATAAACTCGTGGGTACTCTGAAACTGATAGAGCCATTAAACGACACTGATATATTTACTCCGTCACACAATTTAATGCTTTGTTTTTCGGGGAGAATTATTCAGCACAGCCTCTATGTTGGAATGGTTGAGAAATCCCCCCCCCCACCACTCACAGGGGAGCAGTACGGAAAGATGGAGCCGAAATACCATGAGGGTGGTCACTGCCAGAGTGTTTTACGTCCTCAGTGGGTTTTAACATCCCCCTTTATTTTTAATAATTCAATGGAGACGGCAGCACCATTTAACGTGGTGAGCCACCCACGATGTTGTGAGCCGAGAAATTAATCTCTGGAAAAGTTTCGACCTCTTGCTGGGATCGAACCTGTGACCCTTGGCACCAAGTGCCGAGATCTTAACGGCTAGGCCACTGGAGCTCTTAAGGCACCGGAGCTCACAAGCAATTTAATTTTTATATATATATATATATATATATCACTTGATATATATATATACATATATATAATCCAAGATGTTTATATACATTTCTATACCAATGAAAAGTTTCCTCCAAATAATGCATTATTACAGGGTTTTTTTCCTTCAAAACCAACGGGGGGTGCATTATATAAGCAATGCTTCAAGCATTCCCCTTTAAAAAAATTTAAAATAAACGAATTGAATTAAATTGAATATATATATATATATATATATATATATATATATATATACAGTTAATGAGGTATATAAATGTATATAGAGTTTGGGATGTTGCTGCCACCTGGTGAGTATATATAATGCCTCATAATTTAAATATACCACACAATAACTCAGAACTGTATATATGTTACAGTTAATCTGTATAATCAGGTAATATGTATATGTTACCTAAACTTTTCAGGTAATCTGTATTAAATCTCAGTTAGAAATAAACGTATTACCTGAATATTTCAAGTAATATACATATTACCTGATTATAGAGATTAACTATAACATATGTATAAACTGGATTGTAAACACTTAGGTTCTGGGTTTGAATTCGATTGGTTTTGTGGGACTGATTTTCAGGGCAGAATATATATATAAATATATATATATATATATATATATATATATATGGGGGGGGTAAGAATGATTATTTATTTTGTAATTTACTAAATATTAAGAGTAATTTTGAATACTTTTTTCCAGCAAATAGTTATTTTCTGATATGGTCTAATGTTTTTCATATGTTACATATGTACATTAAACGCGTATTAAATATCTATCGAAACCCCCCAAACAACTTATGTAAACAAACAACAATCGGGGAATATGGACCATGATTCATGTAGAACCGCTTCTTACATAGAACATGTCTTGGGTACTACTGAGATCCATATATCAAACAGATATGGATCCTGCTTTATACCCATGTAGCAGTTCAAGTTTAGACGTAGGACAGCGAAGATCCAACTTACCGTTCAGTATATACATGTTGTCTGGTCTGACTTGTAGATTGTATACGTTATATCAGCGGTCCTAATGACTGTAAAATGCTTGAAAATAAAGAGCTACTTGCTAAATAAATAATAATTATTATTATTGTTATTGTTGTTGTTAACTATTTTAACATAATTTCATAGCCACATTACTGAGAAAATTCAGATTATTCCTGATTAGTCATTCGATGGTTTTCAAATTAATCTTCACACAATCTCACGGATCACAAAAAGATCAAGTTCTTAAATTTCTTACTTCGTTGCATTTACTTTGTGATAGTATTTCTTGCCACTTTTGTTTGAAATTATCTAAGATGGCTGGCATCACTTGGTGTTTTCAACTGACAACATTTGATAAAACAATGTTGATTTTGTAGCAGCTTGTCCCTCAATTTCCTCTATTACTATTAATATTATAGTATGACATGTATTATATGTGAATCGGAAATTGTGAATCAATCGTCTTGTCTTGTCTTGTCTTGCCATACCAACATCTATTGATGTTATCAATTTGCGCCATATTTTTCAGTTGTATTTTTATACAAATCAAACCACAGAAAGGGGATGAATTGATACGATATTTATCAATAGTATTAGCCAAGTCTTGTAATTACGTTTGGGTTCTTCCAGAAGAAGAAGAATTCCGTAAATATAAAAAAAGTATATTTTAACTATCGATGTATGGATATACCGGATGTAGATAGCTACCTCTCCAGTTAGGAATATCTTGAAGATTACTTACAGTTCCCCCCCCCCTCTCTGTATGTGTGTGTTGTGTGTGTGTTATTTCGGCGTTTGAAACAAACACACGCGCGCGCAATTTATTATATATCCGGGGATTGTTCTCAGTATATACGTTACAGTTAATCTTTATAACGTATATTACTTGAAATATTTCAGGTAATATGTATATTACCTGATTATAAAGATTAACTGTAACATATGTACATATTGGTTCTGATATTTTCTTTTCTCATCACTGTGATAACTTAAGGTTATGTATGACGTATTTGTATGATGTTGAATAATTATATAATACAAGATCACCAAGTCAAAATCAGTTTTTGTTTCTTATTAATGCATTCATCTTAGGTAATAGAACTGTAAAAACATTTTGCTATAAGTACTTACTTACTGTATATATATATATATATATATATATATATTGTGTGTGTGTGTGTGTGTGTGTATGCAGGTATTGCAGTACCTCAAGTGTTGCAATACCTCAGGGAGTTTGACACCCCTGCCATGACAGAAATGACACGGCCAGTAAGTGATAGAATCATGACGATGAGACTACCCCTGAGTACGGACAACTTTGCTACAATTATCAGCGTGTACGCTCCAAGAATGAAAAACCCAGATGAAAACAGAGGCCTTCTACAGCTGGCTTGCAAATGGGCTCAGTGGCATCCCTTGTACAGATAAGCTACCGCTGATAGGAGACTTCAATGCGAGGATAGGAAGAGAAAATGGCAAGTGGCCCTTGGTCATGGGCAAACATGGGATTGGGAAATGCAACTCCACATCATCCATAGGGAGAGCCCTGAGCAGGTGATGGACAGTGCTCTCACCTATTGGGACGAGAAGGAAAACTCAACACCAGACGAGAAATGGGTAGCTCTGCAGCAGGTCGTACACAAAACAGCCAAGACATATCTAGGCAAGCCCACCAGAGTGTTGCAAATCAGGAGTACTAGCCACACTACAGCAGCAAATAAAGATACCTTCAGTCTGCTACAAGAACGCACCCGTGTACAGAAGTCAGACTGGTGGGAAATGAAGGCAGAGGAGCTGCAGATAGCTGCTGACAGAAACAAATGATGGGGTTCTACAATGGAATGAAGGAAGCATGGGGACCTGAAATCAACAGATGGAATGGATACCTT
The DNA here is from genome assembly GCA_025642065.1 of Paralvinella palmiformis. NCBI lineage: Eukaryota > Metazoa > Annelida > Polychaeta > Terebellida > Alvinellidae > Paralvinella > Paralvinella palmiformis. The sequence goes on along the minus strand of JAODUP010000065.1, from coordinate 403,384 downwards.
CTCTGACAGCAAGAGAGTTGTGGCAAGATGGGATGAATACATCCAAAAGCTACCCAATGTCCCTGGTGATATAGATCACGAAGCTCTGGACAGCATCCGGCAACGCAATAACAAGACAAGCCTCGATGAGATTCCAACCATGGATGAAATGGCTAAAACAATCGCCAGCCTGAAAGATGGCAAAGCACTTGGAGGAGATGGAGTTCCTGCAGAAGTATGGACGCACGGAGGAGACAATCTGTTCAGCAGACTGCACCAACTAATCACCAATGCCCGGGAGGTGGGTTCTGTACCACAAGCATGGAAGAATGCCAGCATTGTAACAATTTACAAGAAAGGTGATCCAACAGACTGTGGGAACTATAGAGGAAACTCGCTTCTTTTTATAGAAGGCAAGATCTTCGCCATGATCTTCCTGTACAGACTACCTACCCACATAACACCAGAAGTAGTTCCGGAGACACAATGTGGTTTCAGAGGAAACCGGAGCATCGTGGATATGATATTTTGTCTCCGACAGCTACAAGAAAGAAGCATTGAGCTGAACCGACCACTGTACATAGTATTTGTCGACTTGAGTAAGGCGTTCGATACAGTTGGGAGGAGCGGGCTATGGCAGCTACTGAGGAAGTACGGCTGCCCAGAGAAGTTCACAACAATGATCGAGGAACTACACACTAGAATTATGGCGAATGTTAGTGTTGGAGGGGAAGTCTCGGAATCGTTCACGGTCACAAACGTGGCCAAGCAAGGTTGTGCACTGGCCCCCACGCTCTTCTCCATCTTTGTATCAGTAATCCTCGATGAGGCTTTCCGATACATGGGGGGTGGCATCTACATACAGTCATGACAGAGCGCTAACCTATTCAATGTCGGACACTTCAGAGCTAAGACCAAGGCTACTCGGATACTGATGAGAGAGCTGCTATTCGCAGATGACAGTGCACTGGTTGCACACTCTGCTGAAAGATATAGGAAATAGTGGATGCTTTCTCCGATGCGTCAAAGAAGTTCGGCCTGATGATTAACATCAAGAAGACCGAGGTGCTGTACCAACTCAACTCTACAAGAACTAGAGAGGCTAAAGGGTTAAAGGCAAGATATACCGTGTAATTGTGCTGTCCATTCTCCTATACGAAGCCGAGGCCTGGGCAGTGTACAGACGACGGGTGGAAAAGCTGAATGCCTTCATGATGCGACATCTGCGTTCGATCATGAGGATAACCTGGATGGACAAAGTGACAAACAAGGAAATACTCGAACGGACAAGACAGTCATCGATGGAAGATCTTCTGATCAGAAAGAATCTCCAGTCGACTGGACCCCTCATGAGGATGTCACCAGACATGGTACCAAAGCAGGTTCTCTACTCTCAACTATCTTCTGGTCACAGAAAGAGAGGTCGCCCTCATCTCCGGTTCAAGGATACCGCCAAGAGAAACTTGAAGCTGAGAGACATAAAGACCGACTCATGGACATCACTCTCACAGCAAAGAGATAAACGGAGAGCAATAGTCAAGTGATGGAAGCAGTCTTTGTCGCATCTCGACCGACAGCATGATGATGATGACAATATATATATATATATATATATATATATATATATTATTTCCTATTTATTTAGCAATTGTTCTGTCACAGTTCAGTGTACACACACACACACACACAGGGCGGATCCGTGGTCTAACTGGTCGAGCGCGTTGGATCACACAGATCACTACCAACTGAGTTCGAATCTTGCCGTGGGAATATCTGAAGGATGTTTCATCTTTGACTTCGCTTCATTACCGTTGTAGCTCGCTCGGCCCATTTAGCTTACCATTTGCACAAAAGTGGCCGTAAAACATCAATCATCACACACAAACACGCGCGCGCGCACACACACACACAATGAGAAATTTGTTCTTCATTTATTGCAACTCGAACAATGGTATCTTTCCGGGGGAAAACAATCTTGCTGAAATAAAATACGAATAAAAACGCTTATAGTCGGGCTTATTAGTAACTGGAAGGACGTTAAGAAATACAGTATTTTCTACTTATGGAAATATGATACAAAGATAGGTGTGACGTACACTCGGGGTCGTTTAGCCAACACCTGACGTAAATATGATGGCTTAGTCACGGCAAGAAATACCATGCGGTGTCGTTTCGATTGGACGAGGTTAATGTTTACATTTCTTATCGCGATTTAGTTCAACGAGACCGTGTCAGTTGCTATTGGTTACAGTTGTTCGGCTGACGATCGCGTACGATGAGGCTCGGTGACGGCAACGTACCCCGCTCTATTAGGCCGCTAATACACAACGCAATCGGCAGATCTTAATAGTATTAAATACAGGAAGCCAATTAGAGACGAATATTTAATATGTCTGGCCTCCTTTGTTAGCCGGAGATTAAAGCTCGCAAACGGAGCCTACTTAACGCGGCTTGTTTAACCCGGCAGGCCATCGTCAATAAGTACTTCGTAATTTGGTGATGTTCGTCAGCGACCGGTCATAAGACATGCAGGTGGTGTGTATATGAGCGACTTTGCGTCAGTCGAAGACGACGGGGCGCGCGTCCGTTTTTGTGTATGGATATAGATACTGGGCGAAAACTAAGGAATAAGGTAGAAAGTTACAGTCGGGTCATCTCACCTTGGTAGCGTCTTCGAAAACGCGTAAAGGCTGCGAGCTACAGGTAAGTTTAGGTAATCACGCGTGTGTCGCCGATCGGTCTTAGAGTCGGGGTTCGGCAATCGTGGTTCGGATGTTAGGTCTATACGGACACGCCGCGTCTAAGAATCGTACTTGAACCCGTCAGTGTGTGTGTGCATGTGTGTGAGAGGTCTTGTTGGCGTTTAGCCCCGCAACCCGGGAGCTAGCAGTCTTAACTGCATGGTTTATTTATGGCGTGTTTAAGAGTGTCACTTTTATGCATTAAACAATCGATATACTTATATTGTCGTCTTAACCCGGACATTTTTGTGTTGGTGGCCGTGAGTGGGGTCGGATCGATTTCCGGCTTAAGATTACGACACAGAACGAACTGAAATGTCTCTTTGACAAGTGACGAAACCTTAATTTAAGGTCTCCGCTTCATGGCGTTGGCGCCTCCGTATCTAGCGGTAGCGTGTTGGACCACAGATCACTACCACCCGTGTTCGAATCTCGGCCTGGGCATATCTGAAGGGTGTTTCATCTTTGATTTCGCTTCATTACCATTGGAGGTTGCTCGGCCCATTTAGCCTGCCATGGGCACAACAGTGGCCGTAAAACGTCAAACATCGTCGCTTCACGGTGTAAGTAGAGTGATGTAGGTTTATGTGCACCACGAAATGAAGGGGGGGGGGGGAGGGGGGGGGGGTTGTATTGGCATATGGTGATATGTGCTTGGAAGAAT